>VYZT01008426.1:0-10224 GCA_013400735.1 Pomatostomus ruficeps | reverse complement strand
GTATTTTCTAAGTGGAAGATTATATCTAGCAGCCATAATCAGGTTAAGCAAGCTTTCTGTGACACATTTCAGCTTCTGTTCTGTACACTTTTTCAAACATAAGAATCATAGAATACTTCAGGTTAGAAAAGACCTTTAAAGGTCACCAACTGCTCCCCTGTGACAAGCAGGGACATCTTCAACTCAATCACATTGCTCAGAGCCCCGTCCCGCCTGACCTTGAATGTTTCCAGGGACAGAGCATCCATGACCTCCCTGTGCAACTTCTTCCAGTGTCTTACCACACTCACTGTGAAAAATGTCTCTCTTATATTTAGCGNAAAAAAAAAAAAAAAAGGTATCCACAAGCTTGCTTCTGTGATAAAAAGCAAGTACTGTTCTGTCATGTATTTTCTAAGTGGAAGATTATATCTAGCAGCCATAATCAGGTTAAGCAAGCTTTCTGTGACACATTTCAGCTTCTGTTCTGTACACTTTTTCAAACATAAGAATCATAGAATACTTCAGGTTAGAAAAGACCTTTAAAGGTCACCAACTGCTCCCCTGTGACAAGCAGGGACATCTTCAACTCAATCACATTGCTCAGAGCCCCGTCCCGCCTGACCTTGAATGTTTCCAGGGACAGAGCATCCATGACCTCCCTGTGCAACTTCTTCCAGTGTCTTACCACACTCACTGTGAAAAATGTCTCTCTTATATTTAGCGTGAATCTACCCTCTTTTAGTTTAAAACCTTTACCCCTTGTCCTACCAAAACAGGCTCTGCTAACAAGTCTATCCCAGTCTTTCTTATAGGCCTCCTTTAAGTACTGGAAGGCTGCAATAAGGTCTCCCCAGACCTTTTTCTTCTCCAGGCTGAACAATCCCAACTCTTTCAGGCTTTCCTGATAGGAGACATGCTCCATTCCTCTGTTTATTTTTGTGGCCTTCCTCTGGACTTGCTCTATCAGGTTCATGCCCTTCTTGTACTGTTGACCCCAGAGCTGGATGCAGCACTCCAGGTGCAGTCTCACAAAAGTGGAGTAGAGGAGCAGAATCACCTTCTTCACCCTGCTGCCCATGCTTCCTGTGATGCAGCCCAGCTGGTTTGGCTTCTGTGCTGTGAATGTTCATTGCTGGGTCATGTCCAACTTTCCATCCACCAGTACCCCCAAAGTCCTTCCCCAGAGCTGCTCTCAATCCCTTCATCCTCCAGCCTGTGTTGATACTGGGGATTGCCCCCATGCAGATGGAGGAACCTGCACTTGGCGTTGTTGACCTCGTAAGGTTCCCATGGGCCCCCTACTCCAGCTTGTCCAGGTCCCTCTGGATGGCATCCAGGACCTCAGGCACGCCAACAACAGCACTCAGCCTGGTGCCAGCTGCAGACATGCTGAGGGTGCGCTTGACCCCGCTGTCTGTGTCACTGATGAAGACATTAAACAGCACTGGGCCCTCTGTGGATACCTTGTCACCGACCTCCATCTGGACACTGAACTGCTGACCAGTACTCTAGGAGCAATGCTACAGGTAAGAGATTTTGATTTGGGACGCAAATTTAGTGTGGTTTCTTATTTACTCAATTGTAATTAAAAACAAAGCATATAATTCCAGTTCATGATGATTTCTAATGATTTCCTCTGAAATTGTGTGGTTCTTTCTCTTTATTTTCTAGAGCAAGCTATTTGAGCAGAGACAATATAAATCTGTGTTGTGCAAATCTGCTATTTGCAAATCACAGAAAGAGGCACTTGCTCTCCTGTGGTTTGATGAATTTCAGAGACACAAGTGTAAAGAGAGATCAAAACATCTCTTAACTTTTACCTTTGCTTTACTGTAATCACCAGATGCTCTCGAGGCTTCATCTAATGGGACAGCCCCATGTTCTTTTGCTTCCTTGAAGAGTTCAGCAACAATTTTACTCGGATTACTAGAAGCCTCAGAAATCTGTAATCCTCTATATTCTGAGTCACCTGAATAAAATCTTTAGAATAGTAATGCACATAATCAACAATGCTTTAAATGACAAGCACAATTTTCCTCTTTCCATCAAAACAAAAAAAATTAATGAACAAAGAGACAGATTTGGCACAAAACCTTTTCATTCTGATAAATGTTCCACTTGGTTCTGACCTTCCTAACAATCCAAGCAGCACTATACCAAAGACATTTGACTAACAAAGAACCAAGGTGCCTTCTGGAACAGATCACAAAGATTAAGGGGTAAGGCCATAACCTTTAAGTGAACACAATTCTGATGCAGCTGGGCATCTTATGTGGCTGTCACTTACTCTCAGAAAGACTGATTTCCTCAGGGTTGTCCTGTGCATGGGACTGTGCCTGGACTGGATAGAACATAAATTCACAACTAACACCACTTTAGCAGAACAAGTGTAAAACTCTTCTTGGAAAACCTGAACACTGCCACAATTTGATTTTTTAATTCAAAGATGTAGCATACTTCCATTCCTGACAGTACCAGAAAAGGGAATTTTTAAATAAATTTATTCAAAATTTCAAGGCATTTTAAAACCTGCAAAAACTGTTGCAAAAGCTAATTTGTGGTTCTTTTGTTCACAGCACCATTACTAACTCTTGAAGACAAAATGTTAAACTACAAATAATTCTGTTCAAAACTTTATCTGTTTGATTATGAAGATCAAGATATTCCTTGAGAATTATCTTGAGAAAGGCACTATAATCTCTAACCATTGAAATGGATGCTGTTAAAAAAAATCTATATGTAAAACAAAATCTGGCAAACCTGAATGTTTTGTCTTTGATTACAGAATGCCTTAATAATTAATAAGTGCTTTCTACTGTCCTCAACTTTTACACTTAACCACTTGGGGTAAGGCAAATCAATTAATCCATGTGGAACTGTCTCTCAAACCAATGATTTCACAATGTGTTGATTCCATCATATTTTACAATTACCAAAGAAGAGTACTGGGTATGAAGGTATGGTACAATCATACTGTTTTTATAATGCTACATAACTGTCAATCCCTGAGTAACATGTCTCCTTTGTACATAAATCTGTATTTATTACCCCAACTACCATTTAAATGGAAAATCTTTAATTATTAGATTTAAAAGAATGATAGTGGTAAGGAGATGAAACAAGAATTCTTATCAGAATTCAAGAAAGAAAGGAAGTACTCAAATATTTGAGCAATAGATACAGAACCATTCAGGATACTCGAGAAAGGCAAAAAATCTTTTGAGTACGGGTGTAAGTTACAACATTTACAACCATACAGGTTAAGGCATGTACAAGTCCTACATCACCCCAGCCAGATTCTGGTAAGTATAATTTTATGACAACAGGGTACACCTAACACTCTAATAAGTCCCCTAGATCTTTGCAGGACAGACCTAGTTCACATGCATTTTGCAAAAACAGGAGGGAACAAAGTGTGAATGTGACACAAACCCCAATTAAATTAATGATTGTTAATTTTTTTTTTGTTTTAAAAATACCTTTGGTTTTCTTTGTCATCGCTCATGCTTCTCTCTGGTTTTCTCAACCTTTTAAGAGAATCCAGTTTAAGACTGCCAAGAGAAAAAAAGAAAACATTTGAGGATGACTGGCACATAAACTTCATATCTAACTTCTGAAACTACTTCTTTTTCAAAAACTTAGGGTATTGAGTTGTGTTTTCTGGTTTTTGGGGGTATGGTTGGTTTTTCGGGTATGTTTTGGTTTGGGGTTTTTTTTGGCCAATGCACACAGCCGTGAATGCTTCTCAGTGAATAAGTAGGAAAGGGCACATGTATGGCAGAGTCATTCTGCATTGACAGTTGGACTGGACGGTCACTATAGGTCTATTCCAAATGAACTATTATTTTCTAGCACAGAAGATCAGTACCGTTTCCATGCAATTAATGCACCACTCACCTGAGAGCAAACTGAAGTCTGCTAATTAATCCCTTCCTTCTCACACAGATTCCAGAAGGAATGCCAACAAATAACAAGTATTTGCCAACTATCACACTGAAGTATTTGAGATACAGTATTGCAGGTTCTCCTTTGGTTGGGAGTGGGAAGTTGTAACTTCATGATATGTATTGGCAAATGGAGCTGCTTGCTTTATTTGTTTGTAAATTTTGTTCTATGTAGCCGGTTAGTCAACTTAGGTGGTTTCACCAAAAGAAACAAAAAACCTCAAAACCCCCACAGTTCCAAGTGTGACATACTCTGCTAAAGTGTCTCTTCCTGAAGAGATCTGCATTTTCAGTGAGCTTGAAGTATGACTGGTGACTAAGATCTTTTCTGTTGCCTGACCTCCTTTAACACAGAGATCCATATTGGCAGCAGCAATTCAAAAACAAACCATATACAAGACTTGTTACAGCATCACTGTCAGTAACGTTATAAAGACTTCCCTTCTTTAAATGACTTTAAAAAATAATTAAAGACGGGCAATATTATTTTGTTAAAAAAGTCCAAGACTACGCTGAATCTTCAAATGTTATGTGACCTGCAAACACTGCAGGTTAGCAATAGCTGGATTGAAATATAGATTTCATCTTTCCTTCCACCTGCCCAACCCAGACAAATTCATTAAAAAGCCCTTCTTATTTCTGTCATCCTATAGAAGCCTACTAAGGAACCTCCTAATAATTTTTAGAATCCCTATTTGTCTCATCAGGCACTGACATAAATACAAGACTGAAAGCAGCTCACTTGCCAAGTTTCACACAAGCAGCTAGTTTGCTGAATTTAGAAGAAGCAAACAACTGCAGTAATTTTCTGACACAGCAAATTTCCAAATTCTGTCTGTGTAAAGAAAGAGCACCGCAGCATTTTGCTTATAGCATCTTATATGAAGTGGGTTTAAAGTGTTTTGGAATACCTGGAATACCAATTAGTAAAAAGGCGTGTAAATAAATAAATTTTAAAAGCTTTCTAAGAAGACAGACAATGCATTATTGCAGGGATTCACAATTTTCGATTATGACATGCTGCAGATTGCTTTTTGTACAAGGAGGGGATCAAGCAAGAATGACAAAGTTTTGTGAGCTATTACAACACCTATCCATACATTACTGAAGAACCAAACACATCTTACCTCTGGGTAACCTTTGGGTTACTGATCTTTGTAGCTTTTGGTTTGTCAGAACACAAGGACTGCCTTTTAGCTTCATCTTCATATAACTCTGCCAAGGCAAGCTGTAGGAAACAGAACTCTTTTTTGTAAGTCTGTAACTCCAGAACTACATATAGAATAGAAACAAGACAAAAATTAATGTGAAATATGCATGTCTCCAGAAAATTAGAAACATCAATATGAGGAACCCCAACTAAAATTCAAATTCCTTTCTGCTTTATGAAAAAAACCACAAACAACTACACAATGCTTAAATGCCATTATGACTTGGAACTTGTACTCTGCTATCCCTTGGTTTCTACTGCTTCATCAGCTATGTAAAGCCTGTATTAGATTCAGAGTCGCGAGAGTAAATACACACAGATACATTAAGCATCAGCCCATTCATGGTAACAAATTGAAATAAAGCAGCTACCTAACCCCCTGATAACAGCAAATAATAAATTTTACAAACATTTTACATAGAAATGTAAAAAACATAATTCAAATAAGCTTGTACTGGGATGAAAAACAAATTCGGCCTTGCAGGCTTGAATTCAAGACATTGCTCCACAAATACTTACAAAAACCCCAACAACTTTTTCACAAAGATTCCCAAAATGCTGCCATATCACTGGCAAGTTCATTCTTAGAAAGCTATGCAAGGGACATGTAATGTCATTTCAGCAATCTTTCTTTTGTCCTGAGTAATACTCTACTTTGCCAAATCACCCTTAGTTTTGTCCCCAAACCATTTTGTTCACACTATCCGACTGACATTAACATTTTACCATGCACACCAGAAAAGGTACTAGGATACAATTTCGCTACAGTTTTATGTAGAAGGCATACACATTAAAATAAAATGAAACATCATCTGTCCTTGAAAACACACTGCTACGAACACAGGGTATTAATCCCATATTACTTTTTGTTGTTTTTATAATATTTTGAGATATTTTCTGCAGGGAAAAAATAAATATGAGGAATTATATCCATTAAGAAAATTAAATTGAGTAAAGACAGCCCAAATGAACTGCTGAAGACCTCCATTCCCTCTGAGGATAGAAGAAAATACCTGTCAGATACATAAAGCTGATGGGTAAATCATAGCCAACATACCCTGTACCATCCCTAATCCAAGGACTGAGGGATGCTGAGAAAGCACAGAAGGGCATGGTCAGGCTTCTGTGCTTTTCTCTTCTCATGTGGCACCAGAAATCAAGTACAGACCCAGGAGGGTATTTCCTCGGGGTTTAACACTTTATCAATAAGTATCTACCCAAAATGCCAGTCTGCTTCAGCTGACTAAGACCTTATGAAGCAAAAGTATCAACACAGACTTTATTAGTGTTACATATTGTAACAGTAATAAAGCAATCCCAGAGTACAATTACACAACAGTAACACTGGAGTAGAGAAGTCTTCAGAGAGGTCTCACTGGGGGCTTTCAGTACTTAAAAGGGGCTTAGAAAAAAGAGGGAGAGGGACTCTTTACATATGCAGATAGTGATAGGACAAGGCAGAATGGTTTTAAACTACAAGAGGAGAGATTTAGATTAGATATTAGGAAGAAATTCTTTACTCAGAGGGTAGTGAGGCGTCAGAACAGGTTTCCCAGAGAAGTTGTGGATGTCCCATCTCTGAAAGTGTTCCAGGCCAGGTTGGATGGGGCTCTGAGCAATCTGGTCTAGTGGAAGGGGTCCCTGCCCAAGGCATAGGGGTTGGAAATAGATGATCTTTAAGGCCCCTTCCAAATGAAAGCATCCTATGATTGTAGCAAAATTAATCTTAAGAAAAACCTATGAAAATTCTAAATAGTAACCAAAAAAACCCTATACTTATCTTTCTCTGTTAATTATATATAATTATATAGCACGGGGCAGTTTCAGTTACTTTCACTGTATTCCAATAAATTTCTTGCTATAATATTTCAAACCTTCATAAAGTATCAAACCACATGCAAAAGAATGAATACTGCTAAAAGGGTTTGTAATTAAGCATTGAGGTACCAATGCTGAATTACATTTGTGATCGTGCTACTTTTCCTACATACACCTGCAAAAAGGTCTTGTCCTTAGCCTTACACTGCATCTGCGGAGACTGACATTTTCATGTGGGACAAGACACGCCTATCAAATAATCAGGAAATGCAACAGCACTGAAATAACTTCAAGGACAGTTAAAACCCAGCTAGTGAAGTGTCTGGACAGTCCTTCCCTGGAGAACTCAGCACCCGCCGTCTCTTAAGGGGCCTAGCGCTCTGCCAGAGGCGTCCTTCCCTTCCCAGACTCAAAAGGGGCGTGTGAGCTGAAGGAAGAAAAGCAGCCTGGGCTCAGAGAGCAGGTCGGGGCAGCCCCGGCGGGCGCCCCGCACACCGCCCGCTCCCCTCAGGGGCGGCCCAAGGGCAGGCCTGGAGCGCCCCCGAGGGGACGCTACGCTCCGCCCGANGGGCGGGGCGGGGCCAGCGCCGCCGGGGCGCCGCCATGGCAACGGGAGGGGCCGTACCGTGCCCGCCGTGCGGCCCGGGGCCCGCTGAGGGCCGGCTCCCCATCAGGACTTCACAGTGCTTAGGCACTTCAGCAAACACAACCATCAGCTTTCATTCCCTGCGGATTGCATAGCTTGTCTATCAGTTAGTACTCACAGCCATGTTTGCTGGTTGTATGTCTTGCTTCTCATGCTACTTAGCCTGCAGGGGCAGTTCTCTCCATTTGAGTCTGGGGTCTATTTTGAGGCGGTGGTTAAGGAATCGGTGGTCTCAGTCGCCCACTGCCGAAACTACCTTTCACAGAATAACAGAATCAATTAGGCTGGAATAGACTTCTGAAATTATCAACTCCAACCCGTGACCGAACACCGCTGTGTTCAACCAGACCATGGCGCTGAGTGCCACGTCCAGTCTTTTCTTAAACACCCCCAGGGACAGTGACTCCACCACCTCCCTGGGCAGCCCCTTCCAATGTATAATCATCCTTTCTGTGAAGAAATTCTTCCTAATGTCCAACTTAAACCTCTCCTGGCACAGCGTAGGGTTATATTCTCTCATCCTGTCCCTAGTTGCTGGGGAGAAGCTACCAACAACCACTTGACTACAACCTCCTTTCAGAGAGTTGTAAGGAGTCATAAGGTCACCCCTGAGAGTCCTTTTTTTCAGCCTAAACAACCCCAGCTCCCTCAGCTGCTCCTCAAAAGATGTGTGCTCCAGACCCTTCACCAGCTTTGTTTCTCTCTGAATCCTTCTCTTTCCCCCAGTTACTGCTCAGGTCTGCTGACTTCTCTCCTGGTGGCTCTTGTCCAGACAGACCCTTCATCTTGGGATTGTCTTCTCTTTTCCTTAAAACAGCTCCATATACTGAGCATGATGCCATATTTTATGGGGTGTCCCTGCAGTCAGTTGGGGTCAGCTGTCCTGTGTCCCCTGCAATCTCCTTGTGTACCTCCAGCCTACTCACTGGTGGGGCAGGGTGAGAAGCAGAAAAGGTCTTGATGCTGTGTAAGCCCTGCTCAACAACAGTCAAAGCACCATTTTGTTACCAACACTGGTTTTCAGTTACAAATCCAAAACACAGCACTTACGGAAAACTAACTGCAGCCTATACAGCCTGGAGAACTCTTGACTGTGACCTGAAAGCTGAACTGCAGTACTGTGAAGCTGCAGCTGGAATGGCCAGCTAACCATTCTCAGTTTTTTCTAGTACTGCTTTCTAATCAATCTTTCTAGATGCTGTTGACCCTGGGTTACAGTCCAGAAATGCTGGTAATAGTGGCAAACGGAGCTGAGATCTCATAGAACTGTTTAAGCTGGACTATTAGGCTGTGCACTTCACGCCTTCGTAGTCAGCCAAACCTTCAGTAAGAATGCAGACAGAACAGTCTGTCCCAGCCCACAAACAACACAGGCTAAAACATATGATCCAGTACCCAGATCCATCTCAAGGGTCGATGCTGCCCTCTCTACACTGGTGACAATATTATTCTTATGGAGTATGTAGATATGAATGATTGGGTTTTTTCTGCTTGACAAAGAAGAATGGCACCACGGAGGACACATATTCTATGTATACATATTTATATAACAATGCATATATAATACATTTCTTGCAGCTCCCACATTCTGAACTTTATATGCTGATGATGTATGCTTGCAAAGAACTCTTTGCTTGATTTAGGAGAAAAAGGAAGCTGATTAGAAATAGGATCTCCCCTCAGATGGCTCCTGTACTTGAAGCATTTGTGTGAGGACTATGCCAAGCATAAAGCTGTAGTCACATGTTCTTTCATTCAGCCTTCCTTGGTGATAACATGGTGTGCAGCTGCTGTCTAAGTCAAAATGTCCTGTGGTGATGCAGACTGAATTAGCAGAGAGGATGTCTAAACTGTAATCGCTTTAAAAGCCAAATAACTTTATTACAAAATCAGTTTTTTATAATTTGGTGTTCCATATTTTGACAGGCATATCTTCCCTAAACATTAGCATTATTCCCATCTGTCTTTCTCTGTGATTGCCTCCTCTGCTTAAGTCTGTCAACAACATTTCAAGAGATCACCTGAATATAGATCAGCACACAACTTTTTTTTCTCAGTGAAATTTTTTATAGCCACAGATATCTGAAAATTTATATTTGTGCAACCCAAGCATCCATTTTAATTTGCATAACATTATGCTTGTGACCAATGTTTTCTCACACAGCTATAGATTTAAAACAGTTAATTGCCACCTGTCAGCTCTGGTTCTTTAATTAAATTTGGTACTGTATTTTTCTTTATGTCTGAAATACTCTTCAATTATCCTAGATATTTTCCTCCTAGAGACTAAAGCTAGCAGCACTTACAGTCTTCTTTTTGGCAGTCAGGTCCTTTTTTCCCAAAATTTCACTACAGTGTTGATGCTGTCCAGAAGCAAACATAAAAACACAAGTAAAACTAAAATAATAAATAAAAAGTACATATATAATACTTCAAAATTCTCCATGCTAGAGTGTGAAGAATGAAGATAAGTAAGATAAAAACTTCACTTTTGGAGTCCCAGTGAACTATAATATTTTCTTGATTAGAAAATTTGTATATTTCTTACCCAAGAAGCAAATGAATAAGTGCTGATACAGCATTTGTATTTCAATTAATTTGCTTGTTTTTTGCAAAAAATGCAT
>VYZT01008422.1:140267-225195 GCA_013400735.1 Pomatostomus ruficeps | reverse complement strand
TTGTTTTTTTTTGCACATCTAAAGTATTTTCAGCCTTTCAGAGATCACACAGGAAGCTTGTGCTGCATAAGTTTGAGCTGTATGCAAAGCTGCCATCCTTTTATAGAATTTTGTCACTGCTGACATACTGTCAAGTGGATGTGAAGGAGCTCAGACGCAGTCTGCAGCTCTAGTGAAATGTTAGGTGTGCGGTGAAAGACGTTTTCATGGAAAATGTCATGTCCCCGGTAATCTAGGGTTTGGACAAGGTAACACAGGCAACTTCTGCCGCAGTATTTTACAGGTTTGATGATGTATTTTCATACTTTAGTAGTGAAGTTCTGTTTTCCACACTGTTCACAAATATTTTGTGACCTTAAAAATGTTTCCCATTATTTTATTTGAGGAGAATCTTGAGGTCCACACACCTACAATAGATTTTTCACTTAAAATTTATTTTATATGACACAATTAGTTGGAATATATACTTCTTTGAAAAGAGTTGGCAGTTAATTAGTGCTGCTGCAGGTCCTGAAGCACTCGCAGTGGTCAATTCACAGAAATTTACTGTACTGCTCTCTCACCTCCTCAAGCCTGGGAGAAACGCCTCATCACCATTCACAGGCATGATTCACTTTTTTTGTTCTAAAAGTCCAACTTTCAAATACATCTCTGCAATGCAGGGCCTACAAAACAATGGTGTTTTGGTTTAGGACAGTGAAGAGCAGCCGTTGTGCTGTTCAGCTCCTTCTCCTGCCCGTCCCCATGTGCTGCCTCTCAGCACACATAGGCAGCATTTGGGAACATGGACTGCCTTGGTTCTGGCTTTGTGAGGGATCTTTGGCATAATTGGATCTTTGGCCATGAAGTGGATGTTGTAGAAGTCATTACAAAATCAATAATAATAATAATAATAATAATAATAATAATAATAATAATAATAATAATAAAAGGGTGACTCTGTAGCCCAACAGCTCTGGCATTCCTTCAGCATTGCTCTGTCTCCCTGTTTTATTTCTGGGCTTTGAGAGTTTCGTGAGTCCCTGAAGGTGTTGCTTCCCCACTGCCTCAGCGAGCGCATGATGCACCAAAGCTCCTCTCTGCAGGGAATTTCTTGCATCTTTTATTTGCTGCAATAGGGAATGACCTGCCTGCAAATCACTCTTTTCTCTGCAGCCTTGTAAAATATGTCACAATCCCCCCTAGGTCTTCCCAATTTCCAGCCCAGGCCTGGCCCCACCTCTCATTTCCTGTCTCCATTAGGATAGTTCTGCTCTCTCCATTATCTCTGTTTCCCTCTAGCACAGCCATGGGTTTTTCTGAGGGATCCTCCTTTAGGGCACCCAGGGACTTTGTTGCTGCACATCTGTACAAGTGGGACACAGCTGCTTGAGGAGCTCCACCTGCCAACAAAGGTAATTTTACCTCCTTGTCAGGACAAATCCTTAAATATCAGGATGGCCATGATTTTCTCAGGTCATATGGGAGCTGTTTGGAAATTTTTTGGGGGAGACAACCAAAAAAGATCCCCTTATTCTGCCAAAGCATTACCAGAGAGCTCTTGAGCCTGATGAGCATTGTGGTTGTCCCCACAGCACCACAGCCCTGCCCTGTCCGGGAATCCCCGCTGCTCCAGTTTGCAAGTTGACCTAGAAATACCAGAAAGATCTTCTTGTGTCCTGGTTAAAGACAAAAAGGCCACAGGGTAATGCTGATGAAGACATTTACAAGGAAAGGGCTTTTTCAGAGCCCCAGAAGTGCAGAGCTGTGCCTGAATCTGGTGTTCTCTGGGTTCCCCCTGCCTGAGAGGGACCATTGCAGTGTGGGGAGCTGCGGGAAGTGACGCAGGGCAGCAGCTGTACGTGCCCTGCTTCTCCAAGGGCGGCTGCTTCTTAAAGCAGAAAATCAAAGGAACAGAAGTGTTTGCCTGTCTGAACTCTGCCAGGCAATGGTACCAGAACTACAGGGTTTTTTTGGTAGCAAACTCTCTGATTGTCCAGAACTTGCTGCTTTATTAATCTAAATAACAGCACAGTAAGTGTCCTGTGTACTAAAGCTATACTTCAAAATAGCAAAGCAGATTTGTTGCAAGCTATTTATTTCAGTACTCAAAGGGTTTCATTGAAGGTAAGAAAAGGGAAGTTGTCTTAAGGCTTAGAATCATAATTCCTTTCAGCATTTCCTTTTAAACCTCATCTTTACCTTCTGCAAAAGCGGACCTTCCCTGTTTGCTGCAGTTCTAACAGAGAAGCTGCTTTCATACTTTAAAATCTGTTTTCTTCTCCAATCCAGGAGGATTTTGCACTAACTAAGTCACTCGCTGGTGAGATGGTTCACTTCTGCTCTGCAGGAAGTGGTTTTATTTTACTTTATTTTCCTGCTTTCTTTCTCTACGAGCTGTGGGACTAACTCAAATGCTCAGAATGTCTCTAGACATGTGACCTTGATCTTTTCCGTTCTTTTGAAATAGTTAAAACTGCTGCTCGTGATGGCGGCTTGAGATGAAACGGCAGCGCTCCTGAGGCTGCAGGTAAGGAGCCTCTGATCCCTCTTAGTGCAGTTTTGGGAAACCTGTTGCTAAAGGTTTTTAAAATAATCACAGCTGCATGTATTTTGTAGGAGTTCAAATCAGGTTGTTTTAATTGCACAATTATTTTATCTCCACAGGCCTTTGTGAATTTGAAAGCAATGAGAAAAGTGTAGGGGATACAGATGTGAGATGATGCTTTAAATAAGTGCTCAGAATATAGCAAACCTGTTGCATCCTATGCAAGAGGCAGCTTTATCTGACCTTGTCTAGTACCCCAAAGCACAAACTACTTTTCATATTCCAGCTGGAGCTAATGAGCTCTCCCCAAAATGTAGAAAAGTTTGTGGCACTGGCTGGGAAATGAGATTAGATCACTTTTCCCAGCATTTGTCTTTCCTGAGTGCAGTTTGGCACTGTTTGATTAACTGGCTCCCGTGCAGGTGGCCATTAGGGATGTGGTGAGTAGCCATGGATGCTGTAAAAGTCGGTGAGGGCTGAGGGTGGGTGTCCAGTTGGTTTGGGATTTCTAGAGTCTGAAGATGTTGATGGAGGGATTTCTTGCCCTAGTCTGTATCAGTAAGTTGGATACCACTCTGTTACTCATCAGTTGTACTGGTAGGAAAAGGACATGGGGTGGCATAAAAGACATTTCACATAAAATATCTGGGTTTATCTGTGGGCAGTCAATGGTGCTCCTCATGGAACTGTTCAGTGGAGGTGTCACGGCTTTGTGTTTCCTGTGTGAGCTGTTTAAATCCAGACTAATTCAGAGCTGGCCAGAGAAGGGTTGTATGTCCTGAGCCCCCACCCCAAAGTTTTCCCTCAGCAGAGATGCCTTGGCATTGCTGTTAGCAGGCAAACAGCTTTCTGGCCTGCACAGCTTTGCAAGGAAACAAAAATCCAGGAGGATGCTCAAATAACACAATAAAGCACTGTGATTGTGGGCCACATAAAGGAGAGCCAGAATTAGCAAGGCTTGTTTCATGCTGGAGATTTTTTAGCCCAGTACTGTGCAGTTTGCTGCAAACTTTGTGTCTTGCGCTCCTGTTGGTAACTGATAGCATTATCGGAACAGGCAACTCGGGTTTCTTTTGGAAATAGGGGTCAGAGTTGAAAGATATCACACGTGGCTCGGAGCTCGTTTTGGAATCGTGCATACTAATTGGAGACAGATTTTAGTGTAATGTTGTAAGATTGCATTTCATATTTTCTGTACTTTTTTGGAGGAAAAAAACCTGTCCTGCCTGCATACACAAATTAGCACAGACAGGAAAATTGTATAAAAAGAACATGTTCTCTTCCTGGGCTGTGTTTGTCGTGATTTTTATGTTTCTGCTGCAGCATCTTAGAGTAATTTAAAATGCATTTTCCACAGAGCTGTGAGATTTGGTGAAGTAGTTTGAATTCTCAGAGTTTTATGTCTTTATTTTCTCCTTTTCTCTGCAACTTACCCCTTTGTGTCCAAAGCAAATTCATTTTGAAGCAGCACGTCTTGTTCAGTTTACCTCTCCATCCAATTACATCTGTGATGTACATTTGTTCATTTTCTTTTCCAAATAGAGTGAACAGCTGAAGCACTCTGTATTTTAAAGCTCCTGCTATACACTATTATTGAATTGCAAAAAAAATTATCTTTTTTCAACAGCATTTGTTGTAGAAACGTCTTTTTGCTTTGACACAAAGATATCCTGGCTTGGAAGAGATGATCCATCTTCTTCCAGCCTTGAGTGTGATACACCCTTGGTGGTCTCTGTCACCAGGGGGCTGTATCCTGATCATGGGCACGTTTCTCCCTACCTGGAGTGAAGCAGGAACCAGGAACTAAAATGGGTGACAGAGGCACATTTGAATTTTTCTTCTGGTGTTTGAGTAGCAAAACACCACAACCTCCAACGTGGTGCTGGCTAATTCCAACAGCTCTGGTTTGGGTTTCTCTCTCAGTTTCTGGTCCCAGAAATTATTACTTTGCAGTGATGAACTTCAGGCCAGGGTTTAAAAAGCAGCATCCCAAGCAGAGGGATGGATTTCCCTTTGCGGTCTCCAGGTGTTGCAGTGGGAATGGCTTTGGCTGTGCTGCCAGAAGGCTTCAGCCAGGGTCTTTGCTGCTGGACTGAGCCATGGAACTGCTGTATGATGGCCTCTTTCACTGAATCACATCAACGTTACTGGGTTACAGGCAGAGTCTTCTGAATGTTTTAATGCTCACGATGTGTAATTCTGATACTTGCTTATTTTTCTTGACTTTTCTTTGTTAGATACCTCTGTGCTGTGTCAGATCAATCAGTACGAGCTGTTAACCGTTTAATGAGCTGCTAAAGCCTGCATGTGGCTAAAAACCACCTCTGGTTGTTGAGGAAGTCTGTCAATACTTAGGTGTGTTCCTACCCTATAACCTGAAACACAACCCTGGTACAGAGTGTGTCCTAATCCTCTATTGGTGCTGTTTGGGCTGATCTCTTCTAAAAACAAAGTAAAGCATCACCTGAGCTCCAGCCGAAGTCTCTGCATTCCACTTATCTCCTAAAATTTCCATATGATGCATGAAACCTGTTTCTCAGTGCTTACAAGGACAGAAAATGCTGCTCATGGATACTGTTTATGTGCAGATGGTTTTCCTGATTTCACTTTTTGTCAGTATTAACCTTGAAGGAAGCAGGTTGGATACAATTTTGGCCTGGATTTTCCATGCTAATTCAAGTGCCATTCAGAGCACTGCAGCAGATTTCCTCACCTGGTTACACAACCTGCACAAACCTGTCCCATTTTCCACTCTGGGGTGGCTTCCAAGAGCTTTTGTCACCATCAAACTGATGTCATGACCTCCGAGGCTCAGGGCAGGCAGGAGAGGGAAGATGTGAGTGCTGATGTTTTTACAAACAATTCCATGAGTGAGAGATGGGTGTGAATGTCTTTGAGATGGCTCTGAATGTCTCCACGGTCTGTGGGCAGCGGATTCCTTACAGAGTGCAGCCAGCCCGGCTCCTGGAATAGACATGGGTTTGCACAGGGCTGAACTTCTGAGCTTTGGGGTAAAATCATGGGTTTGACGGCAGGCAGTTTGGGAAGGCTGCACCTTCCTGGTAGAAGAGGGCACCGTGTGGCCGGAGTTTGGGATGAAAGGAGGCCGCGCCCTCCAAACCCCGAGAGAGAAAGCTCTCAGGGTATTCCCCAGTGGACTCTCCCTTTATTCCAATAAAGTTTCAGGACTCCCCTGTCTCCTGTTTGGATCTAAACCTCCGGCGTTCATGGATTTTCCTGGCAGGCTGAATGCCCTGCTGCCTTGAACATTTGGGAGCCTGGGCTAGGTGAGCATATTTTGGTGTTACCCGCTCTGAAACCTCTTAAGATTGCTGTGCTTCAACCAGCGGTCTCAGTGAATCTTAATTTCACTGACAACAATCTCACCAACTCCTGAAGGACAGAGGTGGTTGTTTCTTTGCTGTGCTGGATGCTCAGATCGTGCCTTCACGCACTCAGCATGCCTCTGTCAGCCTTCCCTGCTCTGAGAAATGCTATAAAAAGGTTGTTTTGGAGACTCACTACCAAACAAACACGGCTAGCTCCTCATTTACACTGGGACTTCCTCAATGCACAGCTATTTTTACTTTAAGAGTGAGACTTGTCACAGAGTCTTGCATCATCTTTGTCACAACTTGAAGCTCCCTGGGTTGCAAACTTCCAGGCTGGCTGAAAGAAGAGTAAAAGGAATGCAGTTGGAGTTTCATTAAGAAGGTTAGGAAATAATTTTCTGGGCATAGATTTTTAGATGTTGCAAACTGGCAATGGGGCAAATCTAGCCCAGGTAAGAGCTGTCAGTGGATGCAGCCAGGCCATGCTGGAGAAGATTTCCAGGGCGTGATTGGTTCATGTTAAAGTAATCTGGAAGTGTTGAGGTCTGGCACATGTAAAAATGAGTCCTGTTTGCAGAAACTAAGAACCAAAGTTTATATATGCTTAAAAATTCTGACCTTTTTCTCTTAATCTGTCTGTATTTTCACTCATTTTGCTTATGAGAAAGAAATATTCTGCGAATTAACTAGGAAAGGTAACAGAACTTTAAACAGGTATTTGTATTCTCCAAAATATCTACTAAGCTACTGTGTGTATGTGCAAGTTGCATAACTCAGACAGTGCTTGGCTATTTACTGAAGCATTTTCAATAAATTGGCTAAATGAGTTTGATGGTGCTGTGGTTGGTGGTAGATTGTTCAAGATCCACGTTTCTCTTCCTGCCATTTGAGATTGACAGGTATTAAACCATTCACTTGCACTGAAGCTGGGTATTGTGGGTTTGTACTGTGGTTTTCATGAATCTTTCTTCCAAACCTGGTGCCTGATATACTGAACAGGCACAGTCCTTGGAGGGATGAATTAAAGGGACTTATGAGTCCTTCTCCAAGACACCCATCAGTTTTCAGTGCACCTGCAGCCTGATAAGAGGGGAGGGGGAGATGAGGAGGAAGGGAAAACAGAAGTGAATGTGGCTTAGAGCTGAAGATGTGCTCTGAATGTGTGCTTGCTCTTTGTTTTGGATTTGTTTTCCTGCCACACCCTGAGCAAAACCACTGCTGTATTTGGTGCTGAATCAGATAGCAGTTACCGAAAGTGCCCTTGGCACCTGGACTTGTTTATTTGCTCCTCAGGATGTTACAAACTTTCTTCCTTTGGGGGTGAGGAAGGAAATGACAGAGATATTTTGTGAAAGCAGTTGAAGCTCTGGAGTTCTGTGTCCAGGAGAGTTCTGTCACCTCCATGGCTGGTGGGTCTGTCCCAGCCTGCTGGGTGTCAGGAGCTCGCAGCTTTCGGGTGTCCCTGCCGCAGCTGGGGCTCAGGAGACACCTGCTGCTGGTTGTTCAGCTGTCTGCCTGGGACAGGGGGTGGAGGAACTGAGCAGTCCTGGATGGGGGAATGGTGTCCTCTTGGTTGAGGGACATCACCCATGTGGTGATGCTGGCCAGAGCCAAACCCAAAAAGTTGACAGGAGAGCCTGATGGCAACACCTTGAACACCCACAACAAACACGAACAGGAGCCTCCCTGGGCTCTCTCAGAAGTGCATTTCTAGCAAATAGTTTTGCTATGAATGAATCGGTGTTTTCCACTGGGAAGGTGTCACATCTGGCACATGCTGCCATGTGTGTGTTGGGCTGGGTAGTGCTGAGGGTTGATCCAGAGACATTAATGTTTCCATTATCAGCTGTACATTGCGTGCTTGGTTAATTTATTAGAGAAAAAAAAGCCCCAACAAAGTGTAATAATGAGTAATCAAATTCTTTTGATAATTTTTAGATTTAGGATTAACCCATTTAGCTTTAATCCACCCACCATTAATCCATCTGTTCTTGGAGTGCCAAAGAAAGCAGAAACAGCCCAAGTGCAAGCATGTCAGTTCCTCCTCCTTCATTAATCCTAATCCCTGGAAAAGGCAAGGAATGCCCCAAATTTTTAGCAGAAGTTTAGAGGAAGTGGTGTCTTCAACCCATTCTTGAATTTCCTTTGCACAGTCCAGCACCGGCTCTGGGTTGAGTATGATGCAGTCACACACACCTGAGACATTCAAATTGCTGCACAGAGTTTCAGTTTGAAACTTCCTTTCTAGTTTTAATTTTCTTCTAAAGTTTGGGTCTTTTGTGAAAACTTTCTTAGAGTGGGAGTAGCTGAAAAGAGCGAATCTATTAAGATGTGGAGCAAAAACTGTATAAAATAAAAGAATGAAAGAAGTTAAATGAAGATATTTCTTATCAGAGTTGTACCCTGCACCAAGATTCAGGTGTTTAGGCAACAATGTTAAAGCACTGTAAGGATATTTTAATTCAGGTGCAGAGGGCTTCAGAGGTTCATTTGAGCTGAATGCAGCTATTTCAGCCAAAAAGGGATTTGAGGAATCCATCAGCTCCACATGTTGCCACCCTACCTCGTAAACCCAGTGGAAAATGTAGTAGTCATTGAGTATTTTTGCCCTGAGCAGTGCTGGGGGCAGATTGAGTGGCTGTGACTGTTCTCACTATGAGTGTTGGTGCTTGCAGATGAATCTGGCTCTCCTGTGTTCCTGCTCTGCTGGTGTTGACTTTGGCTGTGTGCAGCACATCTGTGGTGGCATTGGGGGCACACACAGGTGGCTGTGGCCTCCTGGCTTACAGAAAACATGTACAAGGTTTCCTGGAGTCACCCTGAACCACCTTACTGACATAAGGTTTTCTGGTGCCTCACTAAAGAATTTCATTTGCAGCAAAAAAAATTAAATATAATTAACAGAGCCTGTGCTCAAACTACTTGCGTCACCAAAGCAATCACGTCAGGGGAGCTGGAAATAGATGATCTTTAAGGTCCCTTCCAACCCAAACTGTTTTATGAGTCTGTGAAATTACCTTTTTGACAGCACAGCACCCTTGGTATTTCCCTTCTGCAGACATCTCAGGTGCACGATGTGATAGCAGATGTTATCACATCACACCAGTGCCTTTGTCTCCTCCGTGTCACCGGTGCTGGGACAGACGCTCCTGCTGCCTTGTGCTCTGTGGCAGCCGTGGCTGGTGGAGAAAGCAAACTGGGGGCCCCTGAAATGCAGAAGAGGGGCTTGCTCAAAGCAAACCACAGAGAATTTCCCCTTCTGGTTCCCACTACAGCTGAGAAGTTCTCTCCTGAAGCTGTAGGTGCCGTCTCTGCTGCATTTCACAGCAGCGGCTCTTGGAAGTGCAGCACCAGGAGCTCTGCAGAGGAAAGTGGGGATGGAGTGTGGGAACAGATTAAAAGTGTCTCGAGGCTTTTTTTCCCTCCCTCAGATGGGAAGTGGGAGCAGTGAGAAGAAGTGAGGGAGCAGCTGCAGGATCACAGCACAAAAACTGCTGCAGATACACTCGATGGGAGATGGAGAGAGGGTGGGAGGGAGTGTTTCATGTGCACAGCACGGGAAGGCAAACATCATCGGGGGAGTGGGAGGGAGGGCGTCTCACTGCCCGGGTAAAGGACAAACCTCCTCTTTGCAGACCCTATTGAGGCAGGCAGGGTCAGCAAAAAAAAGAGTTTTATTGTAAGTCTTAAATAGAAAGAGAAATAATTTTATCATAAACGCACTTTGTTCTTTAATTTATTTTTAAAGTCTGAGAAGATTTAAAGCCTTTGATATTCAATAATCTCAGTATCTCAGTTTGACAGATGTCTTCTGTGGGATGATGGGTATATGGAACAGCAAAAAGGATTAAGACATAGCAAATGTGCATTGAAACCACTGAGTTGAGGAACTCTGAGATACTCTAAGAGGTTAAAACTGCTATTGCTACTCCACCAAAGGCTTTGCAGACCTCAAGAAGGCATTTTTCTGCTGAAGGGGATGGGAACTGAGGGCTGGAGGGCAAACTGAGGGATAACTTCCAGCTGCTCCAGGTGTTCAGTAGTGCCCAGCTGGTTCAGAGGTGGAGTGGGATGAAACTTGTGTGGAGTTTTACTCAGTGATGAATGTGAAATGCATCCTCCCCCTGAATCAGCCAGGGGAGCTTGTGAGGCAGGGCAGAGCTGGGCTGTCACGCCCTATCCAATCTGGGCTTGTGACACTCCTGTCCCTGTCAAATTGAGCCCCAAAATTCTGGTGGCAAAGCTCTGAAACTTAGAACTTACAGGAAGTTTGTTTCTTTGGCTATTTGCAGCAAGCTTTCAGGTGTTTAAAAAATATTGTTCTAATCCATCAGTTTGTCTTGTGGTACAAACTCTTCTACTTCTCCAGAGAGTTTGGGCTGTTCCAAAATTACCAGCACCACATGTCTGGTTCAGGTAAGCATGGAAAGCTTGGATGAATATCCAAATCTCTGTGAGGAGAAGTTCTGCAAAATTGAGCTGGAAGTATTTCAAGCAGCCTTACTTTGAAATTTCTGTCACTTCTGCTTCTGCTTGTATCTGTAAATACTGCAAGAATAACCTTTCCCATAGTATCTCATCACTTCAGATCTGGCAACATTAAAAGTAACAACACTTTTCTGAACATTTAGGCTACAGGAACAGATTTCTTTCAAGCACCGGAGAAAATTTGTGATTCTTATGTGATCTTCCTAGAGAAAACATTGATTTTTTTTTTTTTTTTTTAAATTCTGAATTAGACAGCTTTAAGCTAAAAAGTTACCATGCAACAAGCATCAGGTGCAGGTGTGAAATGAGTTTAGATTGATCAGTCTTGAGGTGTTTGGAAAGCCACGGCTCTACTCTATACTTACCTGCAGTGTATAAACCTTTAGAAAAAAAGGAAGGAGGTAGAATGAAATTTTCTTTTTCCTGTGAGTAGGACAGGTCAGGAATAATCAACCATTCTCCTCTAGCACTTGTTAGGTCTTATTTAGTGTTAAAGCAATTAAATTAGTAGATGAAATTTATAAAATTATAAATTGTTATGAATTTACTTGCTGCTGTAAACTACTTGGGGCCATTGTCCTAAACCATTCTAGTCCTGCTGTCCAGGGTGGTAGGAAGCATTAGAAGTGCTGTGTATAGGATAAAATTCTCAGATTGTTTTTTAGTCCTGTGTGTATATAACCACTATTCTCCATCTGAAGGATTGTAGTCTGGCTTGCACAGCGTGGAAAACAGAGGCAGGTGTCGTGCATCAGAAGCACTCCAGAAAGAACTGAAAGGTGCTGCCAGCACGAAGACCTAGAAGTAGCATTTTTTTTTTCCCCAGGCATGTTCTTTTACATATTCAGCTGAATTTCTACTATGGACAACTGTTCCCAGAACATATGCAGGCCAAACTGTACACAAAGGATACTTTTAGCTTCAAGTTCCACTCAAAGCTGAGACATTGAATTGACACAGGAATGGTGAAAATAGACTCCATTATGCTGTCCCATATGATACATTGGGGCAGAAGAACTTTGGAAACAACTGCTGCCTTTTCTACACCTTCCCGTGTAACATAATTAGGAAAATGAGGAATGCAGGAGGAGACACAACCATATGAGGTCACTTACTGACCTTCTTTTACCCTATTATTTGTGTTTCTGTTGTTTTCAGTAATATCCCAGTGATACTTCCTAGTGAGTGTTATTTGTGCAGGGAAGACCTGTCGATAGCAGGTCATGGACGATGCATGGATTGGAGTTGTTGGGTCTGTAGTCATTAAACGTGGAAGTGAAGAGTTTCTCATTGTATCCACAAAACTTTGGGATAGTAACTCTCCCATTCTCCTCTTTTTTAATTCTCAAACCATTTCTATCCTATTCTATTTTTATAATTTGGGTCTCTGCCCTATAGAGTACAAGCAGCTTTTCCATATCCCTGTTTTTCTTTGTCATCTGTCCTGCTCTCTTTAAGGGTTTATCTGTGTATAGCAGGGAACAGACTCTGGGGTTGTCATCTATGAAATTCCAGAATAACACAAAAGGAGGACTTTAGGCCCCTCACTGATAACCGTTGCCAGACCACCAGAAGAACATACATTTTCTCTCTTCATGTTTCTTTTCATCCAGTCCTGGAGACAAATCAAGCAAAAATTTATAAAGATTAATAATATTTCCACTGAATATATTTGGATGAGGTATTTTGCTGCCACTTGCTAGAAAGTGGGACTCCATATAAGCCTTTTATGATTTTATTTTATCCTTCTAAGTTTTTTTAAATTTTGTGGTGTGCTATTACTTGTTGAAAAAATAGAAAAAGGCTGCAGTCCATCTTCATATCACTAAGCCACTCATAGTTTTAGCCCATCTGTCAATGGACAGGAAATCAGTGAAGCTCCAAATATAAAATTATTGCTGCCGTCCAATGGGGGAAGTGCCCTTTTAAGACCTGCCTGGAACCACCTCTTCTGTATTGCACAAGCCAGAAAGAAATTATGTTATCTGATAACACATTTTGTTCCTGCTGGGTATTGGGTTGGTACATGAGATTTCTGTTGTGAGAATTATGTAGTTGCTAACCTAGTGTTGTTGTAAAATATAGGCCTCTCTTAATATAAGGGAATAAATCAAAAAGGTTGAAATCGTCATCAAGGATCAGGTTAAAATCTCAAAGATAAAAGATTTTTCAGCCTAAAGACTTGTTTAATGCTTTACTCCTGGATTTAGCTACTGTCTAGGAGGTCTGAGAAGAGATACGACAAGAGGAAATGGCTTCAGGTTATGTCAGGTGAGGTTTAGATTGAATTTTAGGGAAAACTCCTTCACTGGAAGGGTGATCAAGCATTGGAACAGGCTGCCGAGGAAAGTGTGGAATCACAATGTTCAAAAACCTGGAGATGTGGTGCTTAGGGACATGGTGTAGTGGTGGACCTGTCAACGGGTGATGTTGGAGGTATTTTCCAAGCTCAGTTATTCTCTGATTCTATAATTTGGGTCAAGCTGTGATGAAAATTTGCCTTTAGGTGCATCCTTCACAGAGACTGAGTGATAGACCTCAGAGCATAAAAATAGTGAATAATGGTTTGGCCAGCTGATGCCACACATGGTAACAGAGAAATTCTGGACAGTGAGATACAGCTCCAAACAAAACATAAAAAAGATTATTTGCTCTTCTTTTTACCACAGGAGAGAGATGGGTAACTGTACATATAAATTAGTGGGACATTTCTGCTTTTATTTGCAGAAAGTCTACAAGTGCTGGACTAGAAAAGAGTAATTACAAAGCCGGGTTTTAGAGGGCCTCCATGATCCTTGTGCTGCGTGTTGTCTGTTCTGAGACACCACCAACAGTCTAACATGGCTGCAACAGCTTACAAAATTAAAAGAGGGTGTGATAATTAATGCTGATGAATGTGTTTTTTGTAGGACTTAGGTTCATCAGCTTAGTGATGAGATTGCAGTTTTTTGGGTGGTAAGGGAAACTGAGCTACTGAATTTAGGACATATTATTATTTACAGCAGGCTGATCTCGGCACTGAATTCTGGTTTATTGTCTATCTGATAGAAACAGATAAAACTGGAGTAAAGACCCGGTCAGTGGTGATGTTGTGTCATTCTTGCTTTGATTAAAGATAGGACTGATGGTTGAAGTTAATGCTGCTTCCTGAGTACTTGACCTTTTTTTTGCAAATGAAAAGGCATAGGAAGGTTACGTCTGCCTTGTATTTTTCTTACAACGGATTTTTCTGATTTCCAGTGCTCAGATAGACTGGCTTCAGGACACTCCTGGGCAGCAGCCCAGGACAGCATATCCCTCAGCAGCCCTTGCTGTTTGTGTCCCTGCCCTGGGCACAGGGGTGTGACGTGTCAGCTCCAAGACCAGCGTGGTGGGAATGGCTGAAAAAAATAGACACAGCAAAGTGCAGATAGGAATAATTGAAAAAAAAAAATCTATATAGCAATTTCCTTGTTATCCTCTCTCTTTACCTGTAGTTTTTTCACTTGTGCCCTTTTATTTCCATCACTGTGTGTTTAAGCACTTGCTGTCCCCAGCTGTGCCTCGGCAGAGATATCACTGCAGCACAGGCCAAGAGCAGCAATATTTACGTAGTTGTGTTGATTTTGGTGACAAACACTTTGACAGACACAGTGAGAGGTTCTCCTGAACAGGAGTGCTCCAGCTCACCACGTGTCTGGCATTCTCTCGGTTTTTTCGGTCGTTAACTGCAACTTCCGCTTTCATTTTTCGGGTTTTGCAGGCTCACAGGTCTGGCAGGAGGGTGAACCTAGCGCTGGCTTTTATCCGTCTGTGATAGTGTTTCATTAGGTTTCGTGGGTGCTCTTCAAGTACAGTGTGTTCTTGAGCAAAATACTTAAATTAGTCAGTGCAACAGGATGCACTTCCATTCTGCAGTGTCTGCACTCTGCTGTGTCGAGCGCTTTCATGCTCATTATGCTTCTGCCTTGATAGCGGTGCAAGTCATAAGGAAAAAAGGTGGGAGAGATGAAAAGCTTATTTAGAAATACTGAAAAATATAGACATTATTTTAAAGCCATAATCTGGAATAACAAATTCAAGAAGTTTTATTAATTAGGCTTGCTTTTTTTCCCCCTTTCTTGGAGAAAAGTACTTGTTACAACTGTTTAATCATAGAATACTAGAGTGATGTGTGCTGGAACGGACTTTAGAGACCATTTTGTTCCAACCCCTCTGCCATGGGCAGGGACATCTTTCCCTACCTTAGGTTGCTCCAAGCCCCATCCAACCTGGCCTTGGACACTCCAGGCATGGGGCAGCCACAGCTTCCCTGGTACAAGATGCTGATGAAAACATTTACATTCTGTCCTCTACTGTATGTAGCTGTAGGAAATGTAGGCATAGCTCAAACCAAAAATTGGAAACACTGCTTGTCCTCTGGTTTCTTGAAGAATTAATTCTTTGATTTGCAGAAAATCTATGTACTCACTTTACCAGTACTGCACCAAAACTCAGGAAATAAAGTTCTTAGTTAATACCAATTAGTCCACTTGTAGGATCGCTTTCTGGACAAAGCAGCATGTATAAAATGGATTAAAATATTGATAAATTCAATATGTAACTCAGGTCCATGAAGTGCTTTAGGAGGGTAATATTTACTGATGGTCATTCTGATATAGAAATCATAGTTCAGCTACAAAAGACGTAAGAATGGTAGGGATAAAGAACAATTCAGTATCTTCATTTTTTCAAAAAGCTAAAAAACGTATTTTTGCTTTTTGGATAGAGACTCTAAATAACAACAGAAAGGTTTGATTTGTTTTGTTTTTCATTGTTACTTTGTTTCCTTTGTCCTCTCCTTTCAAAAATGCAGATAATAGTTTTTCCCCATCAAACAAAATTAATTGACGTATTTTCACTGTTATCAAATGTCACGATCCTGTGAAAGCTCTATTTTTAAATGAAACATCACAGAAAATCTTCTTGTGAGTAGTTTTGGCAAGACCCAGCGCTTTGTGAGGAAGGAGGAGATCTGATCTTCACCATTTTCCGTGCCATTCTCTTAACCTGGGCCGGATTCTCAGAAGTGGGACGGCTTTGCTGTGTCCATGGATTTGCATCCTCAATAACCTTTCTGGTTTTCACTCTGCAATACTCGTTACTTCCATGTGTTTGGAAGTCAACTGCACATTTAGAAATTGGGGTTTTAGGCTCTTTAGGAGCTGTCAGATGTCACCTGAGTGTTTATCAGCCAGCTCACCTCTGTAGTTGGTGCCTGAGCCCTGGCTTAACTCACTCTGCCTCACTACAATGTCGCAATGCTGGAGCAGACTTTCCTCCTCCTGGAGCATTCCAAACACATGGACCCGTCTGTGGGAAAAGTCACTGCAAGAGCTGACCCACTGAGGCTGCAGATTTTATTACAGGGTGAACCACATCCTCCAAAGAAGGCTTTCGACCTCCTGAAGTATCTCTGAAAGTGACTGGTTGTGTAGCACTGAACTGGTTTTGCTGCCACAGTCAAAAAGGTGACTTTGTTCCTTCAGCTCAGTGGTGTTTCTTGTTTCATAAGTAAGTGATTTACCCACTCTCCAGAAATTAAAATTTTCCTTCCTCATACCCAATATGACCTCTTTCCCCCCCTCTGTGAATCAATTTTCCCTTCCTGCATCATCCATCCATCCATCCATCCATCCATCCATCCATCCATCCATCCATCCATCCATCCATCCATCCATTTGTCCATTCTCATGTCAAGGACTTTTCTTGCCCCTGACTGTTCCTCACCCTTTTCCAACCTGCCCCTTTGGTTCCACAGTGTCCCAAACAGGTACTTCCAAGAGGAATTTTGAGTGTGTTCCCTTGTTTCCCTTCCCTTAGGTCAGTGTCTCGAAGTTCTCCTGCCCCTTTATTCCAGGAACACTTTAAACAACAGGGTGGAGAGGAGGGAAAGTCTGTCTTGCTTTAATGCCTTTCTCTAGCAAACCAACCATAGGAGGTTTCAGAACTAAAATTTATATCCAGATGCTAACTCTTTGCCAAAAGGCAAATTAGCTAATTATATAATGAACATGGAGTGCCACACAAGCAGTTGCACGGGGCTTGGTAGCTCTGCCTTCCAAAGGAAGCGAAACAAATTCCCCTGCAAAACCGGCCCAAACTTGGCCCTGATGCTTCTAATAACAATTTGGAAGCACCAACTCATAAATGCAGAAGATAGGCTCTTTTTTATGTTTTCTGACGGTATTTTATCTGTTTCCTGATGGTCTCCCCCTCTGTTATTTTAAAAAATAAAATGTTAGAACAAAAATAAACAAACAAACAAACCAAAGAGGCAGGGCAGAGTGTGAGGATTACCACATCCTCCTTGAAATGCAAATGTGGTGCTGTTGCATTTGTGGAGCTCATATTCAGGGTGCCATCTACTGGCACGTAGGGCTGGTAACGCTGTCAGGAGTCTGAAGGGAGTTTGGACAGCAAAGGATTCCTACCTGAAAATCCCAAGGGCACAACTTTGGTACCTTTGTCCCATATTGTGTAAGATCTCCTTCATATTCTGCAGGTTCTCTCTGTGTTTTGCACTGAGACAAATCTCATGATGGAAATATTTCGTTTTGGGTTTTGTTTTTGTTTTCTTTTATAGCGGTTCCTGTGATTTTGGTACCTTGGAAAGCCTCCTTGTAATACTGTGATGTATGCAAATTAGTTCAGATTTTCAGGAAAATTAACTAAGGTTCAATGAGATTAGAATGAAAAGTTTCAGAAGTCTTTGCAGCCTTGCCATTGACTGACGGTGTTCCTACTGTGATCCAGGGCACGACTTTGTCACACTATTGAACTTTTCTATGGCACATCGTGTACTGACAACAGCAGACAGAGACTACCTCATTAAAACTCATAATGCTCCCGAGAAGGGAGATGTCAGAGTTTTAGAGGTGGGAGATTTCTGAAGAAAATCGGAGCGATGTGCTCCAGCCAAACATTGGATCTGTGACAGAGCCAGTGTTGCTCTCGTCTCTCGAGTCTGATCCGCTCTGCAGCCTGGAGCCTACTGAAAATCTGTTGAGAAGCAATTTTGATTTGATACCAACATGAAATACAAAATGATTTGACTCTCCAAGTTTAGGAGGAGGAAAAAAATAATTTCCTGCTTGGAGCTGCTGCAGTCCTTACTGCCAAAATGGCAAAGTGTCCCTGTGACATGGATTTGGGTGCTGGCTGCTCTGAAGGGTGGTGAGAAGTGTCTCGGGGAGGGAGAACACACAGTGCTGCCCACCAAAGATCCACATAAAGAGTTTTCTCCAGTGCCATACACCAGCTCTGCAGCAGGCATAGGCAGGCACGATCCTAAGTAACAGGAAACAGCTTTAATCTAATTTTTATCACCTGGGGTTCAGCTTCTGTGGGGATCCTTGAGTAACTGAGTCAATACAGGAAACAGCCAATGGGCACAAGCTTTGTTTTTGCTATGATTAAAGTCAGTGTTTCTATCATGGCACATCATGTTGAGTGAGTCAAGGGCTAATATGAAAGCATTTCTTTCTTTCTCTTGTTGAGAGTGCTCTGATGACTGCATATAAATTCCCCTGAAGGTGCCAGCCCATGCCAGGGGGGTTGGAAATAAATGATCTCTCAGGTCCCTTCCAATCCAAACCATTCTGTGATTCTACAAAAAGCCTTCTGGACATGGTCTGGGGCAACCAGCTCTAGGTGGTGCTGCTTGAGCAGGTTGGACCTGACGACCTGCCAAGGTCTCTTCCATCCTCACCCATTCTGACTGCGTGACCTCTGGTTATCATCCTCTCCATCTGAGGCAGTTTCCTGTGAGAAATGATTTTATCAGTGCCAAGAGAGGCTGAAGCTGTGGGAGCTGTCCCCTCCCACCTGCACAGTCTTTCCCAGAGATGTGCAGCAGAGCTCCTCCTCTCCCTCCCCACCTCCAAACCAGGACGATGTGTTCTCTGCTCTGATGTCTTCATAGTAATGGGCTTCCTCGAAATCAAGGAATTTCATCTTTCAGAGCCTTCAGGAGTTGCGGGGATGTTGCTAGAAATAGCCGTGCTCTCCAACCCATTTGGAAAACGCTGATCTTTCAGCAGTTTATGCTGTAACTGCACTTAAATGGATTTCCATTTCCCTGGCTCCATCGGTGGGAAACCAGCTATTTCAGCCTGTGTAGTATCTCTTCCTTACACATTTTCTTATGTGGTTACACAGCAATAGAAAGAGCCAGTTTTCGTGTGACTCTGTAGATTACTGCACCCACGAGCTACGTGTGGTAGTATGAGGGTGAGCAAGGGGGGAGGCAAGCAGAGCAAGTGTTGTACATCACTGTCTGGATGTTTTGTACAGGAGATATAAAACAGCTTTTGCCTACAAAAAATGTTTTGGGACTTTGAGTAGCTAGAAGGGAGTTTGTTGATGTTGAGTTTTCTAACACCAAAGTAGGAGGTTGAACAGCAGCACTGTGATCGCTGTAGGTCCGCCCCCATCCAAGGCCTTGAGAGCTCAGCCATTTCTCAATTTCAGGTTTTAAAAAAATGGACAGAGAAACAAAAATCCCATCCATGCTGCTGGTAGAATTGTGAAATTAAGGGCTGTTTTATCAGCTCCAGGTCTGGATCTAGGGCACTAGCAGGGTTGCAGCGCGGCCCCGTGATGCACTCGCAGCACGCCCGGGTGGGACTGTGGAGGTAAGATATGTTAATTGGCTTCACAGCGTGTCCTTTCCCTTTGCAAGATTGAAAATGTGTCCTGTGAGCAGGGCCAAAGACAAAGTGGAGTGGCTGCCAGCTGGACGTGGCAGAGGCTTGCAGGGAGATTACACCATGGAGGAGAATGGCTTTTGAGATAAGGATAATCTTTTACATAAACTAACTCTTCCAAGGCAGTTTGGATGGGTGAGTGATAAGGACAATAGTAAAGCTACAGGCTGACACAGCTGATAGTTATCCTGGTGTTCAAAGATGATCAAGATCTTGCCAGCAAGATAACTCAGCTTCTCCTCCTGACTACAGTGACACAGACCTGGCATTGATACGTTTTTGTATGAGGAGTCCCTAGGTTAATGCTCTTATTTTCCATTCTTCAGGTCAACCCAGCAACCATGGAAAGGTCTTCAGCTTCCGACACAGCCTCTGAAAAGCCTAATCCTTCCCACCATAGCACAGGGGCTGTTCAAATGAGAATCAAAAATGCCAACAGTCACCACGACAGGCTGAGCCAAAGTAAATCTATGATCCTTTCTGAGAATGTGAAAGTCGCCGAGCCCGTAAGTAAAACACTCCGAATATTTCCTGAGTCTTCCGATTTTTTTTAAATCCACGGAATTACTTTATGTGTGTTAAGATACTGCTTCCATTATAGTCATTACAAAGGAGGGGTTTAAAGTCACTAATACATTTTTAAGAGTAATGCTAGGCTTTGTAATAACAATTTTCCTTCATGAAAGACAGAATTTGGCTTTGGTGGCCGTGATCACAACATCTCCTCAGCATTTCAATTCTCACTTGTAACAGCACTTGAGTAAGACTTAAGTAAGTAGAGAACAGCACTTCCAGTTTCAGATACATGTCACAGTTTCTCCAACGGCAAACTTTAAAAGCAGACAAAAGGAAACAAATGGAAATTTCAAACTCTGCAAATAAACACAACTTTGTAACAAAAATAAGCCTTGCTGCAAGACTGAATGAATTGTGCAAAAATCAGGCACTGAACTTACGCTATTATTTCAGTAGTTAACAGAGTCAAAGGAGTTGAGTAATTTTTTTTATTCATTAGAATTTTTTTTTAATTAAATAGTTAGTGCTGAACTCTATTGGCAGTTGCATCCCTGCCCCTGTACTCCTTGTGAGCTACTAAACAAACTGATTGGTATGAGTCTCCCCTGGTTAATTTTCCTCCATAATGGTGGCAACTTGCAGCTGAGGCCATACGATGTTACAAAATTATTTATGCAATGTTAGCCACTTTTTGGACTCCAGATCCATTTTGTTCTCAGAGAATGCAAATGAGGGAGAAAACTCTGTTAGCTGGGGACAGAGTCCCAGGTCTCAGCCACTTCTCACAACGATGCCAACCATTTTTTTTGTTGGTGGTGGTGTAATGGATTCCTATGAAATATTCAGCTTTCTAACAAAGTTATTAAATGGAGGAAAGCTACAAGACCTTGAGTATTTCCTTTCTTTTATACTCAAAATTAAACCTCAAAATTTAGACTTATTTAGAAATATGTTATTCTAGCGATTAATTTCTCTGGTATTACTTAACTCATGTCACCTTATATTTCTAGAGTGAAAAATCTGTTTAGATCTTAGCAGCTGATAAGATACTCATTTACCATTTATTTAAATTATATTCTTTGCCTCAGACACGCTGCATATGTTTCCTCCTTTTATCGTACTTGAAATGTTCCTCCACCAAAAACTTGGAACACGGCTTATAATAATTTACTGGGAATACTGTAATGGAATACCAGGAAGAACTGTACCTTTGAAAAAGTTTAAAAGTTAAGTATATTTAATGGTGCCTAACGTTTTATTGGCTGTGTTTAACAAAAGGCACTAGGCTGCAGTTGTTTTTGACAAGCATGAAAACATCACAGCATGAGACTGCAAAAGGAATTATGTAGAGAAATTACAAGTGATCCATCTCTCAATGAATTATCCACCTCAATAGCCTGCAGAACTCAGCTACCAATTAACACCTACTTTATTACATGTTGGGATGTACTTAATAACTTTCATGTGTTTATGCACTATTACCTTGACTGATGCCTCTTGTACAATTAGGCATAATTGGCATATCAATATGCAAAAGTTAAAAGGATTAACCCTCTTAAAACTAATGAGCATTTCTGTATCCAGCTGCTAAATGAGACAAAATTAGCATTTTTCACTTTTGGGCAGGATTTTATCATGCAGTTTCTCATTGTTGATATTACCTTGTTACATAACTTTGGTTTGGGGGATAGTATGCTGGACTGTTGCAGAGCAAGGGCTCTAAAAAGTTAAATTAGACATAAATATTCACTGCCGTATCCCAACAACCACACCAGGTACAATATCTGCTCACTGGCTGGGAGCTGCAAAGTTGCTTTGTGTTACATTTGTTTAGCAGCTAATTACATAAAAGCGGAATTTTACCGAGTATATGTCATTTTACCAAGCAAACTTGGCTCCGACATAATAGATTGAAAGCTTGCCATGCTACTAATTTCCTTTCTGTTTCAATTCTTTTCATCTCTTTTTGCCATGCAGAATTTTCTGACTAGATATTGACAGGCTGAAAGTGTTGGGGCGTATTTACTTAAATAAGCCTCTTAAAGTTGTTTGCGAACGCCCAAAGTAAAAGCAAAATTCCTGAGGATCCAAATGCTTTCAGCTGTGGGCTTTGAATGCAGTGAGTTAAAGGAGCAGTGAAACACCAATTGTGTGTGTCAGCCGTGTGCTGACATATCTGGGCATGGGACTTGAGAGGGATTTTGGGGAAAATAATGCAGCATCTTCTGTATCTCCTGTCCTTCCAAGTGTCTGGAAAAAGAAGGGTCCAACTGATACAAATTGATGTGTATATATATATATATAAATTATATATATTATAAATTTAATAATATTGTTTTAAAAATCAAGATACTCCTCCCATTGCACTTTTCTACACAGTCTTCACTTTGGCATTTCAATGCACACAGATCCCTGCTAAAAGACACATATTACCAGAATATTAATCAAAGCTAATTATTTTGTGCTTGAAGAGAAAAAGGATTTATCCTCATCTTTCTGCTTGGAAATTTTCTGTTTTCACAGTCTGCCTCTGTTTAGATGATGGATATAATCCATGAGGCATCCATTGATTATGTTTATTTTCTATTTTACATTGACTGAGTATTTTTGTCCTAATATTAGAGAGATTTTTCTTTTGAAACACCAGAAGCAGCTGAATAAAGGATTCCATACTACTCTCTTGCTGTCCATGTTTGGTGTGTACAGTACACTCTGTCCTATTAATAAATGGGTCAAATCCTTTTTACTCAATTTATGCCAAACCCACTGACTTTAGTGGATTAAGGCAATCAGCATTTGGCACATTTTGAGCAATCAATAGAAATATAGATTTCTAAAAGTTATTTGGAAAGAGGAGATGCCCACTGTGGACAATAAAGGGCGTAAACCAGGCACAAACGTGGAAAGATGAGTGGGGGTTTATAGAGGAGAAAAATGCCTAATTTTCTCCGAGGGATTTGCTGTGTTCTGAAGCATTTGCTGTGGTGCTTGTGAACACACCTGGGGCTATACTTGTGAAGGTGGACAGATTATTTGCTGCAGTGTGGCAGAGAGGGATGTGCCTCACACACCAGCAGGGCCATATGTACTCGCGCATTTTATCGTGGTGCAGATGCAAATGTGGGAGGCAGGAGCTAAACACGCCAGAGATTATTGGGGGTTTACGTTATTTATTTCAATGGAAACGCCCGAGCTTTGTGCAAAGGTTGAAATTGATATTAATGTAGATTCTAAACAGCACAAATCATGGAGCTGGACACAGACTGGCAAGTGAGGGCTCTTTCTGTGCTTAATGGTAGCGTTCGAACTGGCAGTGTAAATGAATATTTGTTATTTTCATCTGTTAAACCCCAGGGAAGTGCATTTTGCTTCATTCAGAACAACTTCAAACAATGCAATGTCTTTTTTATTGGTGCCTATATTAAGAATTAGAACCTATTTAGACATTCCAAAATGTTAATGTATTAGAGCTTTCTCTGATTAGGTTAAACAAACTGGTAGGTTTATTTATCTCCCTAATACGTTATCAGAGAAATGGGAAGCAATCTTCTTTTGTTTCTTACTCCTGTGATCATAGAACACTTGCCAAAGTTATGGCTAGCCAAAAAGACAGAAATAAATTTGCTAAAAATATAAGCCTTCTGTTTAGCAGAGTTTTTGAGCCATATTTTGAAATTGCAGGGCTTGTACATGTTTACTTCAAATCAAGCTTATAGTCAAGTTTGAGGCTTTGTTTGTATAGATTGTCCTGAAGTAGATCCTGATATTTAATTAAAATGACACTAAATCACATTGAATTGATAAGACTTGGCATCTCAAACAAAGGTAATTGCCCGTATTGGTTTTGTACAAAAATAGAGCTGCTTGGAAAATGTGCAGCCAACACAGACTGTCAACTCCATTTATAGATCAATATGTGAAAACCATTGATCAGGCAGGCATGTGTAACAGTAACACTTTGCATTTATTTGTTGTTTTTATACCACGTTAAGTCTTACAGGATTATCGGCTTCCAAAATATTTTGACTTCCCCGTAAATATGTTATCTGTTTAATGTTAATTACAAGACAGTCTCCAGCCCTCTTTTAGAATATTTTCAGTTCCATTGCTATGGGTAGTTTTAGCTGAAAAAGGGATTATTTCAATCTCTGCAAGATCATCAGAGCTTCTTTTATAGTGTAGTTTATTTAGGGAAAGTTTTTGAGGATAGCTCTTTTTTTTTCTTCCCCTAGTTTACTTTTTTTTCCTGAAGGAAAAAGCAGATCTTGACAAAATATTCCTAAAAGCAGAAAACCTTCTCCTGATGGAGTTTTGAAAAATATTCTCTTCACTGCGAGTGCCCAGGCTTTATTCTCTGCAAATTTTATCATCTTACACTGGTCTGTTATAGATGCAGCCACATTTGTGTCTATGAGGAAAAAGCTGTGTTCCCTTCAAGGTGTTACACAAATCATGGAATAGCACTGGGACAGACATGGAAAAACAGATGAGCTTCCCATGCCAAGGGTGGGAATTGTTAATAAATGCAGGATTACACCTTGCTTGCTCAGGTGTTTCAGGGTAGGTGTGAAAGCAGTGGGTCCATAAACACAGTCCAGTTTCCCTTCTTGAACAGGAACATTGCTGAAATAAAACAAATCTGTTGGGTGACGTTAGCCATCCTCCTTTGCAGGGCAGGGAGATGAGGAATGAAGGGTGTCATATGTCCCCGTGCGGCATTCAGACTGGTTTGGTAACGCAGAGCTGCTCTCTGCTGAGTGCTGTGCTCACAGACTCTCTCCTTCAACCCTTAATTCCAGTTTTTCACCCATTTCAGTCCCTGTGTCCCTTGCTCCCCACCTGAGGAGCTGCTCTGGCTCCAGGGCAGAGGCCCTCAGCCTGCACAGATGTGCCCCTACGTGCTCATGTACGTTCTCCATACCATACAGTCCTCTGACTTAAAGGCTGAAAATAAAATATTAATGCACGAGGCTATTTTAGGGCTCAGCTTACCTTTAATAAGTGATTTCTCTCAGGTTTGCATCCTAGCCATTTTTACAGGACCAATATTTTGTGTGCAGGCATGTTTCCAGGCTCAAAACAAGCCTTTTGCTTTTGTGAATAATATTTTTTTCCTTTCCATTTTCTTAAATTATCCCTGTGAGAAGGTATTCTCTATTGTGTGCTTGCATCATAGCACTTCAGCTGAAATAATCCTGGCGAAAAAGGAAGAAGTTAATTTTATTGTTAAACTCCCCATTTATTTCTCCTCCCCACAGTTTCACTGTACCATTTCAGCTGCGTAGCTTGATAGGCAGCATCATAATGAGATCACAGAAAAAGGAAATAACCAGCACCTATTTCTTCTTGAAAGCGAGGATAAATTCATTTCAGCTCTATTAAGGGAGTGGTGAATGTAACTGGTTTGGCTTCCTTGTTAAGCCAAAGCGAAGTTCGGACAAGATATTATATGAGTCAGAATTGCTGATTTTGACTTTTACTCAGTGTGACAGAAGGGTAGAAAAAAGGTTCAAAAACCTCCATTTTTTTCCTTTTTTTTTTTTTTTTTTGCAATCTTACATTATCTCACGCTGTGAAAATCTTTACTCTATTTACCGAGCACAAATTAGTCTTGTCAAAGGTTCTGAAAGTTTGCTACTTCAGCTTAGATCCTAAAACTTCAAAGGGAGCTGCAACTCCACAAATTAGTGTATATGCTCTGCCATGGCTATTTTAGCTTGAACTTTGCTAAATTCGTTTATAATTTAGTGCTGATTGAACGCTGCCATAAACGTACACAAGACACATTTTTTAAAGTTAGTCCTCTGATTACTAATTTGAATAAAAAACTCTAACCTTGTTAGCATCTGGACTTATTTTCATAATAACAACCCCTTCAGAACCTACAAAGTAATGAATAATTGACAACAAATGAAATGTTTTGATAGTTGTCGGCACAAAGCATGTTTAATGTTTTGTGTTGCTTCCTAGCTAATTATGTAGATGACACATTTGTCAGACCTTGACTGCCATTAGAAACGTGTTTCCAGAGGGGAGAAAAACAGGCTATTCATAGAGTAATTAACTAGAATGCTCAATGACCTGTGAGAGATTCAAATGGCTGCCAGTTCAGACATTGTTTTGTTACAGAAGCAGAGGGGTAATTAAAATTCCAAATTACAGTGCTATGATGAAGCATTTGTTTGTTGACAGTATACTCTTACTCTAGTTTGTTAATTCTTTTTTAAATTGCTTCTAATCCATTTTATAGCTTTAGGAGTTCCGTCTTTGAATTCACTGACAACTAATATTATGGTAAATGGTTCTTCGGCGGCGCTGCGCGGGCTCGGCAGTTCCGTGGGAGCACAAGGTGGGTGGGACGGGATCGCTGCTCTCCCCCTAAACTCGCACACCATGTGCTGCCACCGAGACGCGGCTAACGCGGCGCATCTTGTGAAATGATATGTTCATAATTCTGCGTTAGGGAAGATGTCTGCTCAGGGGAGGAAATGGCTCAGATAAAGTAATAATAATCAGACAAATTGAGGAAGGTGTCCTAGAACGTTAAGGGGAAGGGCTGTGATGCGGCTGGGGCGAGGGTGACCGTGGGTTAGGTGAGGCACTTTGGGAAGCCGAAGTCTGCTCGGTGACGGAGATTTGGAGGACAATCGTCTGCTCAAAGAAATCAGGCACAAAATATGAGGAATGGGCTGTTTCATAAGAGGCGACTGTATCTTTGCCAGCGCCCTTTGCAGGCAGTAATGGACCTGACAGGGTAAGCTGTCTTTTCTCCTCCAAATGGGGACTCTTTGCAAGTCCAAAGTGTTAAAGTTCTCTAAACAATGAATTAAATGCAAGCCCGAGTGAAATATTTATTTACTTTGCCAAAAGTGAGACTCTGGTTTTGCTAAGGAGATGTGACAGAAGTAACATGGTGTTTGATGCAGGAGAGCTGACAGCGGCATGGAGTGAGCGCTGATTATCCCGAAGACACTGTCAGCCGGGATTGATTTCCACTTTCTCCGTTTATGTAACGGTTCCTGTAATACAGCTGACCCCAAATCACGTTACCTTGTCATTTCTCTGCATGGATCAAGAAGAGATGAGCTGAAAATAGCTAGGCACTGACCTTGAACTTGGCGGAGAAGTGAGAAGTGACAGCGGGGGATGCTCGGCGGGCGGCTGCTCTGCGGCCGCGGCAGCACCAGGGGGCAGAGCAGCACCAGGGATTGCAGCTGGAGCAGCTGATCCCACGGACCCACAACCCTGTGCCAAACGCCTTCTTACCCCCCCCTTTTCCTTCCCCTTTTTATTTTTTTCCTTTAAAAATTGGGGGGATGCTAGCTAGAGGAGCAACCGACTCAAAACCATTGGCGTGCCCATCATCCGCTGCTTGGAAATGGAATTATTTGAAAGGATGCTCAATATTAAAATACCCCCCTAACTGAATGCACTGNACCCCCCCCCCCCCGTTGTTTTCCTAGCATCTAGAGAAAAAAAATTAACATTTGCTTTATCATTAATAGAGTTTCCTGCAATTTGGGTGGTTTATGAAAAGATCAATGTTTCCCTCAAAGTCTATGAATCCCTTTGAGTTTCATAGAAAGCTTGGTGTAGATATATATAAAAATATTTTCAAACTGATAGGACATCTCAAAAAGGGTAAAAAAATTAAAGAGGTTTTTTTCTTTTCAGATGAGACACTTCTCTCTGTTGTAATGTATGTCTTCAGGGGGAAAAATGAAAACTTGGTTATAAAAATATTATTTAATTTACCATCTAAAACCCATGCTCGACTTCTTTTGTTCCACATTCTTTTTTAATCTCTTAACAGCCCTGTTAGTGTCTGATGCTGGCAGGAGTAGTGGAGATATGAGATGGCAGCGCTGGTTCTTCACAAGAGTCTGGTGTTTTGGGGTGTCACTGCTTGGGGCAGGACCTTGTGAGAGCTTGGGCAGGACCAGGAACCCTGAACTGACCCTTTCAGATATTTGGCCAGAATTGCCACTCTCATTTGTTAACACTGAGACCCTGATAGGAAAGCAGAAAAAGAAACACTCAAAAAATGTCTGCTAAGGTGGTGTTGGTAGTTCTTTCCAGAACACAAGGAGAGCCAAGGTGTAAATAGGAGTTGCTTAATTAGTAATTATTGATTTTATTGATAACTACAGAACAGCAGTGGAAATTCATGCTAATACCAATTTTTGTCCACACCACATAAGATGTGATGTCTTGTTTAAGAGCAGAGTGCAGGCACAGACCGAGGTTGTCATTTCTCACTGATAATTGGGGACTGGAGCTGTGGAACCAACAGGAGCTCAGAAGGAAAAGGAATAAGAGACACCCCTCTTCAGTCTTTCTATTAAAATTATGCAAAAATGATGAAATGAGGTGAATTCTAAGGACTCCAATGTTCCTCTCCTTCACCTTATGTTATTCAAAGCCAAAGAACCATCATGGAGTTGAATCAGGTGTTTGTAGCTCAAAACTTGCTCCAAAACTCTGCAGAGTGCAGCCTTTGAGCTCTCCTGGTAAGGCAGTGGAGCAGACTAAGAAAACTTGGACACAAGGTTTTAACTAACCAGGACCGTCCAAATAATATTATTTTTCCTTACATCTGATTTAAATTGCAATGATCCCAGTGCTTTTGTATTATCATCATTTCATAGCCCATACCCTATATCCTTGTGGTTTTTACCAGGAGGAAAAATTTATTTTGTGCATCTCTGCTGATTGTACTCCTCAGGATTCTAATTTTTCAATTCTTTTATCCTGTGAAGAGTGGCATCCAAATATACAGGCATGTTAATGACACTGAAGTTACCACCATGATGTTAAACAGAAAACACACGATAAAGTTGCACCTTTTTGATTCAGGAGAGAGATAGCAACATGCCATGATGTTAGCAAGATAATTTTATATAGATAATACTTCACTTGGCTTCCAAGACAGCCTTCAGTTGTATTTATTTATTGCAACCAAGTGGAGAAGGAGCTGGACTGGAATTTGTCATGTTTCCCTGGTCCCAGCCTGTCAAGGGATTTTTAGTCCTTTTTTCTGTTTCTCTACCTGTAAAGTGGGATTGTGGAGAATGTTTTTTTCTTTCCCCCACATTAAAGAGGCTGCTTCAAAGCTGGTTCAACTGTTACGTTTCAATCATGCTCTCTATGTAGATAATTCTGTTCTCATCATATTAACTCTATTAATTGAAACAGAATTATTCCACAATTATGCTAGTGTAACTGAGAGGGGAACTTGGCCCCAGGTCCTGTACATTTTCCTTATCTATATTCTCTGTGCTTAACTGTTTCCCTATTTTTCATCCAAAAAAAGCCTGATTTTGGTTTCATCATTAATCAGCTCTGTTCCCTTGATTCCATACTCCTGTGCTTTCAGCGGCGTTGGGTTTCTCTGAGGGCCTTCGTGCTCTGTACTGTATATTTCAAAAAATAAGCTTAAAAAGTGTTGTTTAAAGGAGTCTCTTTGGCACTCCGTGTCAGCGCACACCGTGACAGGGAACATAAGCTGTGGAATTATATTCCTTTTGCGCTATCTTTATTAAGCACTGCGTTACCGCTGGATTGTGGCATCGAACACATTTCCTTTCAGAAAATGCCGTCAGATGTGAAATATGTAGGTACTGAAACTGAGATTATATCAAACTTCCCATAGCTAGTCTTGGGCACCTGACCTGTGTAGTTTCCCACAGGGGAAGAGTAAGCTCCATTTCTTTAAATTTCGAATGAGAAGGGACATGTGTCTCCTTGCATTGAGCTGCATGATATCACATCATGTGGCACCCAGTGACCCAATGCAACATGACAGGAGAGGTAAAGAACCAGGGTGGTTTTTTTTTGTTGTTTGTTTTATTACTGCAGTGAAATATTTGCAGCACCAATGAGATGAAATGGGGATCAAATTATTTCGTGCATGCCCTAAATACATGTGTTCTTGCACTGTGCGTGCACTCGCGTAATAAATGTTGTTTAATGTGCTGAGAAGGGGCTTTAAAACAGACAAGAGAGTGTCCTTGTTAGGCAATGTGCCTATTCTTAGACAAATAGTTGACAGCAGCATTCTCCTGCCCTAAATCAGATCAAATTTCCTTTGAAGTCCACCTTTTTTTTTCCCCGGGATCCGATCCTGTTATGTTAACATGGTAATATTTTATTTTCTGTTTGATTTCCTGTTTGGTGAGAGGCACAGCCTTAATGGAAATAGGTGTTTATCATCCATGATTTTGTAGTTAGGGGTGTGCCTGCATAAACACAGCCGTGGCACAGCTGGATTGAAACCTCCCCCCTCAAAGAGCCCAGCACTCAACACCTTGAGGGAAGAAGGAGCTTAATTTTTCAATAAATAGCCTATGGAAAAAAGAAAAAAAAAATTTTTTTTTTACTTTTTTGTTTAATAGACCAATACAACTAAGTTATGTTTGTTATTTTAGGGTAGTAGTGAATATGCCTAAACTTTAGAAGCAGTTACACCTTTCTTTTTTGTGATTATTGACTCTGAGCTGCCACATATTCTGCCAGTTGCAGTAAAAAGTAGCATTGAAGACTACAGCCAAAACCCAAGTAGAGTAAAAAATGTGCTTTCCTTTCTAATCTCTGAATCTTCCCCCAGTTTTGGAACCAAATTTGAAAGACTGTGAAATCCCCATCCCATTTTCCCTTACCTCCCTCCCCTGCCCCAGAGCTCTGTAAGAAAGATTGTTCTCCTGGAAATTCCATCCATGGCCAGGGCTGGAAGTGCTGCAGCTGTGATGAGAGAATCTGTTCTCATGACATCTCTAGCCCCAAGGCAGGTGGAAAACCCAGACAAGCATCCAAACTTTTGTTTGTTTATTTGGACCAAACCTGGATTTTGGACCGACTGAGCTTCCTGTCAGTGATTCTGTCATCCTTAAGAGCTCATTCTTCTTGATTGTGGTCCTGAAGTCAGACTCTTACTTTATAACCTCATTACACAAAACCCCCCAATGTTTAAAAATTTAAATGCCAGGTGCCAACTCTTTCCAGTAGTTGGCTACTTTAACTTTGAGCTTTCCATTTTTTATCAGCAAATGATAAACTGAAAATTCAGTGTTCCCAGTTTAGATCTTTCTCAAAATTAAAGTGTAAATCTAAAGTAGCCACCTGTAAGCACTAAAACCTGAAGACATTTGGACAGGAGTTAAACAAATTGTTTAAAGAACTGCCAATTGGTTGCATCAGGTTTTAAGAATAACTTTGCAGGGAAGATCCAAAATTTTTGTTTTAACATTTATAGGCCTGATTTTTTTTTTTTTTTAATTTTTTTTTCATTTGGAGGTGGAGAGAGTTTTGTATTTTGGGGTTTTTAAAATTTTATTTTAATCAAGGAATTTGAGAGCTGGGGAAAGAAATAACATGATTGTAGATAAACTACTGCAGAAGAATAAGGTTGACACCACCATACAAAACACAAAAGCCTGGAAGAGTTTGGGGCAATGGGACCCATTGTGAAAAGCATGGAGCCAATAGGGAGCAGAGGCATTTGGAGATAGGTGGGTGGGAAGAAATGGGGTGGGAAAGGTAAATTTGCTGCAGCTGAGTGGAGCTGTGAACTGTGGCTGGAGGAAGGGTTGTGCTCCTGGTCTCTGGTGCTGCTGCTTTGTTGGCAGCTGGGGAAAAGCTCCTCGTGGATTCTGGGGTTTAGCTGCCTGCACATCCAGGTAGGTTTGTTTTTCTACACATGGCAGTTTGCAGAAAAGCTTTAGTTGGGCTGAATTTGGCTGGAATTCCTAATCCTTCAGTTTTGCAGGTCACATTTTTGTTGCTATAAACAAGAGAAACATCCTAGTGCACTCTGAGCACAGGCACCTCTAGTTCCTTAAAAATGTCCATCCCTTTCCCAGAACCCTGTTTGGTTTATTTATTTCATTTTCTTTATGTAAATTCTTTCATGTTTTCATGGCTGATGAGCCCGATTACATGAAAGTTTACCTTTCAAATACTTCCCATTTATCACACAGTTTTCTCACCTAGAAAATCCCAGCGCAGCCACTGCTAATGTTTGATAAGATTTGTACCTGGTAGATTCTAAATTACATTAATGCATAAAGCCCGCGATGCCAGGCTCCCTATTGTTACAGTTATTAAAGCTGCAACTGAAATGATATCTTTCATATTGATCTTCAGCTAGCAGCTCTTATCCAGAAGCTTTGTTTCACATTAAAGACCCTAATGATTGTCTCCACAAAATGAGCAGCTTAATAGTTTAGAAAAAGTTAAATGGGAAAAACCCAACTTTGATAGCCACCTTTGATAGCTCTTCGCTCCAACATCTCTCATGGCCACAAAGTGCAAGCCAAGCATTAAAAGACCTTTTAATAAAATGACTTCAAAGGAATCAATGGTATTTTTCACAAAGTCTAATTTCCAGCAAGTTATTTAAATGTTTGTATTCCTTCTGGACAGATCGTGTCCTTCTGTAGCTGCCAGTTTTTCCTGGAATTTCTCAGGCTATTTTCTTAGGGTTTTTAATTTTTATTTTCAGGGGTTTGGGTTTGATTTACTGCCTTATTGAAATTTTGTTTAAAAATGGAGTAAATAGAAGTTTTGTACTCTTCCAAGGCTGGCGAAGTTTCCTGTAGACATCAAGACAGCAGCCAAGTGTTGGTGGGGTGGAGGTGAAGTCTGGTTAGATGTACACAAAGAGGCTTTTCCTGTAGGCTCAGGTACTTTGGTTCCTTCATGGCCTGTAAGAAATCCTCTTTCCTTGCCTTCAGGTGAAAATGGTGTCTTCTACCAGCTGAAATGGTGATAAATGGATCTGCAGGACAGGAGGCTTTGGCTCAGGCTGGAGTTTGTGGGTGAAGGGAATAGAAACATAAACCCAGAGAAAGGTTTGGGTTGGAAGGGACCAAAAACCCCATCCAGTTCCACACCGTGCCATGGGCAGGGACACCTTCCACCAGACCAGGGTGCTCCAAGCCCCATCCAACCTGGCCTGGGACACATCCAGGAATGGAGCCGCCACATATTATTGCACTTGCTCTTTTCCTTTCTTTTTTCTTTTTTTTTTTTTTTCCCTGGGATTTTTGTGTCGCTTTCCTGTTAGTTTTTAGTTCACTTGTTTGTTTTGGCTTAGGGTGAGGAGCAGCTGCTGGATCTTTTCTTGTTTTCAGCTAGGAAATTATTTTCCTCCATTTTTGGCTGTGGCAGACAGAGTGCAGCCTAGGTGTTTTCCACGAGACCATGCAGTGTGAGCAGAGTGAAATTTGTGAAATGTGAAATTTTTATGTTCTCTGAGCTCATATATGGTACTTGAGATATGACAGGTATCTATTTAAAGACTGATATTCAAGTGAAGGACTTTTTTTTTTTTTATGACCAGCAGCAAATGCACAAGTTGTTCTATTTGGGAAAAACAAGTTGCTATTTATTATTTTACATAAACAGAAGTATGGTGTGCTGACAAGGTAGAATGGAAGGGATCAAGTTAATTTGTATTACTATAAAATGTAGTTCAGCTGAGATCACACCCTCTGTGTTCACTGAGGGGTGGCTTTTCCCTGATAAGCTCTAGTCAATCCACAGTAATGATTAAGTCAAATATTCCATATGTTACAAGTTCAAATATGAAATCATGGGGGTGAAAAGAGAGAGGGAAAGGAAAGGGAATAATATCAATTAAAGAAAAAAACCCAGCAGAAGAGTAGACTATGAAGAGTCCACAGCTACAAAATATTTCCCTCTCCTCTCAATATCTCATGAGGAGCCAGCCCTTATTTCTGCTGCTTTTTTCCCAGGCTCCAGTGGAAGAGCCTGGATTAAACTAATGCAGGGATATGTTTTGGCCGCTTATTATTTATTACAATTTTAGTTCCAGGTTTCAAAAACAATTAGGGAAACTGCTTAATAGGAAAATGACTCTAATTACTTGTTAATTGAGGTTATCTGCTTCACATTATTCAAAACGTAAATTGTGTTGACACTTGTACCCAGATATGATTACTTAATAAACAGACTGAAAATGCATCATGAATGAATTCAACCCCCACCCAAAAAAAAGACATTTTATTTTTTGACTCTGGTTTGCTCATCTGAAATATATTTAAAAATATGTATACAGTTTGCATTAAGCTCAGTTTTAGCACGTTAATGCGAAAAATAAATTATATGTTCCAAATAGTGAAAAGATGAAGGACTGAAATTGAAAAATGAAAGGGTTTATTAAGCTTATACATAATATATTCAGGTAAGGTTTGCACACAGTAAGAAATGGGGTTACATGAAGAGTGCTGTTACCTCTTGAATGAATAAATAATTTAGCTGATAAATCAAATACCTGGATACAAATAAATACCAGTGTTAATATTTGACATACCAGCATTTGATTTTGGGGACTGACAAAAAGAGGAGTGCTATTTTTTAAAAAATAAACTCAATAGGGAATGAGAAACACATGTTTCTGACCAATGTTTTGTTTTCTAGAACAAGATAATTCTACAGTGTAAGAATAAAACCAAAACATCCCCTTTTTCCTTTACATTATTGTGCCCTGGGACTTCTGCTTTTTGCAGAAAAATATAATCTGAATTTTTTAAAAAGTCTTCAGCCATGAATTAGATTTCACAGTCACCAAATGGTTGATGATGCCCAAGACCTTGATTCCATACAGTGGAATTTGCCAGCTGTGTCCATGTGGGCAGAATCATCCATTTTTAAAGTACGGGGGTTTGGGGGTTGTGTGGTTAATTTTGGTTTTTCATGATGTGAGTTGCCAACATCATAATTCCCCTGAACCCCCAAATTTTTATCACAGGAAAATAATCAATTAGAAAAGATGAAAGACGTAACTTAGTGAACCTGTTGACAGGAGAGATTTCATGTGGGTTTCACCTTGAAACTTCTCTGTTTGCAAGGAGAGAAAGAGCTCGGGTCACGCAGAGGAGCCGTGACTCCAGCCCCAGGGTCTGTCCCTGTGTGTCACACTCGGGACTATTTATTGCTGAGGCGTTTTTGGAAAGATGAACCTCGGTAAACCACCGTGGTTAGGCAAGGGAAGAGGGGCAGCAGGAAAATGGTGGAGAGTGGAAATAAATTAATTCTTTAGATTATTGGGGCTGATTGCACATTTATAAGATTATTTTTTAATATGCAAGCATAATTCTTCCGCTTTGAAATTCTGAACTTGTATTTTCCTTAGCTAAATACCTTTTTGAGGCATTTTCTGTAGAAATACTATTACTCCCGTCTCCTTCATATTTTGCCAAGAAATGATGGAAAGTTGCAAAGCCCACAAGGATGGAAGTTTCCGAGCTGTGTTTGTGCCCATTAATTTTCTCCTCTATGATATTTTCCCATTTTCACTCTGTTTGACATTGAGCCTCAGCTTTGTTCCTGACTCGTAGCCTATGGCAGTGGAACGGGGAGATGAGACATCACGGAGATGTAGAGCACACATAAAAAGAGAAGATGTGTAAAAACTGAAATGACATGGCAGCTGAAGCAGCTTGTTGCTCAGCTTGGTTGCATGTTTGAGTGGAGGAAGCGAGGTAAATTGTGATATGTAAGAGAATAACACTCGACAGGGTGTATGGTTGTAAGGTATACGGATGCTCGATCATGTGGTGAGGCAGAAGGCTGAAGGACAAGCGCCTTCGGTACCGCACAGCCTGTACGTGTCCGTGTGACCTACAAAACAGGGGCTGCTGGGCTCGGAAAAATGTCACTCACAGAGCAGATCCAAGCAATCCCAAGAAAATCCCACCCACACCGTTTGGCCATCTCCTAATCTTTTGATAATTATTAAAATAATGAAATTCAAGGGGGAAAAATAATCTGTATCACACGTTTCTGCGTGCATTCCCCCTGTAAATAGATGAACTCTCACAGTAGTCTGTACACAAACAACCATTTTCACTTCCCACTGGTTGTACTTATTAACCCATTAGAGATACATGTGCCTTTATGCTAATTTTCCTGAACATTTGCAACCACCCCTCTATCTGTGCCTGAATGGCTTTGTGTAATGGATCTGATGATCTTCAAATCTGGAGCAGGGTTTATTTAGGTCAGACTCCATTTCCAGTATTTTGGATATTTGAGCTGGGAAGCGAATGGCTATTTGTATACTGACAGGAGAACATTTTAAGATGAATTTTGATACTTTTAGAGCCACATGGAAAATAGTTTGCAAGTTTGTTTCTATGGCAATGTGTAATAAGTGACTGAAGGAATTATAATTTAGGTGGATTTATCTTCCCTTGTGCTCCACTGTAGCACACATGCTTAAACCTGCAAGGTATTTAAAAAACCAGCGTGGCACAGTGCACCAGCCTGCCTCTGCCTTCCTGCTTGTACCTGCACCTGTACAAATGAGGGGAAAATATCCCATTTTTGATTTGGAGGCTTTCCTCACAGATAAAGAGGTGAATGCATAAAATGCAGGGCGCTGCAAAATCAACTTCATTGTTTTAACAAGTGGAAGCTGTAGAGTCCAGGTAGTTTTGTTCTATTTGTAAGGTGCACTGTGCATTCAGCAGTTTGTAAATCTGCAGTCACTGAATTTAGGTAGTGACAGACTGGGATATATTGGCTGATTGGCTGGTTTTTGTGATGGCACCCATTCCAGGCACAGACAGGTCCTTTACACAGTGAAAAGCAGCCAAACGCTGAAGTGGGTATAAAACCTTCCCTATAACCAACAGCACCCCAGGAACTGCACCCTGAGGGGAATCCTGCAACCCCTGCAGTGCTGGACAAAACTGATGTGTTCCCTGTGCCCTGAAGGTTTCCACATTCCTTAAGTTCTGAACTTTGTGCACAGGAATAATTTCAAGAAACTTGTTTTATCTCTAATTTTAAGAGCTTAATTTTGTGCTGTTACAGGCTCGCTGCTAAGATGATGAAGCTTCTAACAGTGATGCAGGAAAGAACAGAATAATGAATAAATAATTGTGGGGTTTTGTGTTTATGGTTTGTTTGGTGTTTTTTTAAAATCACATGGCTTGCTTATGAGAAACTGATGATGAACTTTCCATCTTATTAATGACTAAAACCATGTTGAATGTTAATTTCAGAAAAAATGAGCAATATCTGGCAAAATTTTAGGAAACCTAAATTAATGTCTTACTAGGACCTTACAGAGTTGTCTGAGGTGGTCCATGCCTGTTCATTTAAATTGTAAATATTTAGTTGTCATGGAAATTACAAAATTTTTAAAAAGAGCAATCAGTATTCAGAAAGGGAAAATGGCATGGCTTGGAAAATTTTACAGTCAAATTATCCTATAAGAGTATTGGGTCAATTAATGGAAAAGTGTTCCAGGGTTCAATTAAAAAAATAGTTAGGAATATCATTGATGTCAATCATCATCACTGAACAAACAACAAATTTTAAAAAATGCAACCAAGTGGATTATTTTTTGATGTAGGTCTGGCTGGAAAAGGAGCCATATTTGTGAAATGCAGTGAAAGTTTTTAAGTCACTCGACTTAATAGTACGTGACATTCTGATTAAATATTAGTTATGTGCTGTATCAGTGAAGCACACATTAAATGGATTAAGAACTGATTAATTTACACGTTTCGGAAAGTAGTCCCTGGGGAATCATCATCAACTGGGTGAATTTTCAGAGTTGTTCTCCAGGGTCTAGTATTAAGCTTGACACTAATCACTCTTTTTATCCGTGATATGGAAGTAAATAGAACAGTTCTAATAACATTGGAAAAGAAAGCAAAGATTGATGGACTGGCAAATAGGTCTGGGTAAAGGCACTTGTGGACAGTGATCCGGGTGGCTTAATGGCTGAAAGTGCATTTTAATTTATCCAAATGTATGTATATACGGGAAACAGGCCCTGCTGCACCCAGAATTAGGAGCTGTGTTCCGAGGTTTTGCTGCAAAATGTGGCTTTTGTGTCTGTTTTGGGGTCAAGAAGTTTGAGCTGACCATTGTGAATGGTGTTGGAGTAGGGAGGTGGTAAAAGTTCGTGTCTGTCAGTGGCACTGATGAGTAGAAAGTCAGAATAGTGCCTCTAAAATAATGAAGATTATGCAAAGAAGAGACAAAACCAAAAAAAAAAAGTGAGGTTAAGAAAATTGTCTTGACAATGAAGGACCTACAGACCTCAGCATGTTTAAGAAATTGAAAGGAAAATTATTTCCCTCTTTCTTCCATTATGAGACAACACAGGACACCAAAGAGTTCTTTAATGTAGTGGGAAAAGGCTATACAAGATGAAATGTTGGGAAGTTGGAAGCCCCCCAAAATAAAATGAGAATTGCAGCACATTTTGCAAAAGACTAGTGGGAAACTACCAAGAGACTTGGTAAATTCATCATGTTTTCATGCTTTCAAACAAGAAATGTGTCCCTTCCAGGGAGATATCAGAGAGAAATATCCAGCATATGCTAAGTCCAGCATAGTTTGGATAAAATATTTATATAAACATTTTCATAAACGGTGCCATCTTGAGTCCTCATCCATGTCATGGGGTGGAGAAGCAAAGAGATGCCATGGCAGGTGTTATTTGAAAGCCTGTGTTGGACTCGGGGTGAAAGAGGAAGAAACCAAACACAAAAGTGATAAATGAACACCTCTTTCCCTACATTACACAATGTATATTTGTGACTTTGCTGAGAGTGTACATAGATGTATGTACAACATGATATATGGACTGAAATAATGCAGTTCAAGTCCTGTTTTCCTCTGCCACCAAAGCTTCTAACAATGTTTGATTCATTTGCTTTCTTGAGTTGCTGGATGGTTGTTTGGGTTTTTTAATGAATTATATAGGTGCATAATTTTAGGGTTTTTAATAAGGTAAAAGACTTCTCTGGAGTAAGTGTTGCTTTTATACCCTGCCCACATCCTGGGTGGCAGTGGATGATCTTTGTATGGCTGAGAGTATTTTTTTAACGTTTTGAAACATAGGTGACTTTTTTCTATCAGAACAGAGTTAGGACAATCGAATCAGGGGCAATCTCCAGTCTGTCCAGACGCTTCAGAAGTTTCAAAGAGGATAATTCCATTTCTTCCTTCCTTTATCTGCTGCGTTGGCGTTACGGGGTTTGCAGTCAGTGGAATGCCACAGGAGGAATACCAGGAGGTCCAGTGTGCTTGGGTCAGGAATATTCCCTCTCCCCTATCTTCCGGACATGGCCCAACTCATGGAGTAGATCTTTTGAAATGTTTCTGTGTCTCTGAAGGGCAAATAATGAAATAGCACTTAAGCAATATGAAGAATAGCATTTTGCAATTGTAGTTCTTGTTTTGCCAAGACACAAATAGATTGCATTTTTACTCTTTTTTTCTTCTATTTTTTTTAATGTGTATGACAAAGAATCTCATCAAGAAGAGAGCCTGATACAAATTTGAAGAACTAACTTTGGTATTTAAAAAACCTCCCACCCAAGCCCTAACCTTTACATCATCATAGTTTTACTGTGTCAGCAGGTTGTGATAAAAATGCTAGGATATTAATTTTGTGTGAAATGAAGGCAAATTGTAAGTGGAGAATCCCTGAGCTGGGTAGCAGCGTTAGTAATCACTGCTGTCCTACCTGGTTTGCTGCAAGGTTGTGATTAAATATAAAACTGAGAAATCTCCAAGGAAGAGTGGAGAAAAGTTGGGCTTTAAAATATTTTCATTCTTTTCCTAGCTGAATATCGTGGTGTCAAATCTAATAGGAAGGAGTCGTCCTGCTAATTGACCTTTGCAAAATTACCCATTTGCTTAAAAAGCTACTTGAAGTAGATCAGTTATTATCTTGATTACTCTTTTTTTCGTGTTAATGTTTATAATGGCACCTGGGAAAATCTGTTTGAAAACTTTGCTTCATTCTTTCTTGTGCTGCATTTGTAATTTGGTCCTCTGAACAACGTTAATAAGCAAAACTGATTTTTTTGAAGGGATTGCAGGTCTTGATGGTATGAAAGACTAATATGAGCCAACAGGACTGGGAAAAAAAGTATTCACAAGCTTATTCAGGTTATTAGTGCAAAGGGAAGGGAGAGCAGGTGGCAAGTTAGATGGTCATCTAGATATTATCAATCTGACAGGTATCCAAGTGGTTCTGGGTTACAGTCTCTAATTTTGGTCTCTGAACAGTTTTTAATAAGATTTAGCTGTGGGGTTTGTCAGCTGTGACCTGTGGTAGAAGATACTCCTTTCAATCACACAAAAAGGTTCTTTGTGAAAATTTCTGTGCTGAGAAAAACAAAGGACTTTCCTTTGTAAAAGCCAAGGTTTCACCTCTGCTTCGCCTGGTATCAGCAGCCTAAAAGCTTGGAAGGAGGTGGTTGTAGTGGTTTCTTTTCCCTTCAGACTGAAGAAGTTGAACTAAGCTTGAGAGTCAGAGCAAACCACTTTTTGTTCCAATTCTTTGATTTTTGCCACCGGATGTTCACAGCGACTACTTTGGCTTGCGTTCTGTATAAATCTAATTTCGTTCCGGAGCCAGGACTTTTTCGGCACTGCTCCCGTGGAACTTGGACACAAGGATCTGACAATATGTCCAGACCCAAACAGATCAAGCAGCCACACATGAGCGATTCGGCGGCGCACGCTCAAAGACAAGACGGATGATTCCGCGCGGCGAACAATTCTCTGGGGCAGGGACAGTGCGCTCAAATCCAGTCACCCCAGAGTAAACACTAAGTTAGACACGGCTTAAATGTGCCCCCAAGCACAGGTTCTCACTGCTGACTCAAGGAGAGCCCAGAGCCAGGCTGCACATCCAGCCTTGCAGATTTGTCTCCCTTTCCAGCCTGCTCGCACGCGTCCGAAACTGTTGGAGCGTTCTCAGGGTGCACGCAGCAAGGGGAAGAAAAAAAGAAAGGAAAAACCCACTTGTTTGAATAATTTTGTCGATATGTTTCATGGGTTTTTGCAACTCGGTTCCTTAATTTTTCATGCAGGTTTGTGAGAGGGATACTTTGTTCACAATGGTATTGGTAGGAAGGAGAATTCTGGAAATACTTCACTGGAAATATTCTCTGCTTGAGCAGTCCTTGATTTCCCCCTCCCTCCTTCTTCTAAAAGTTTTGTTCATCTTATCAAAGAGCAGAAACTGTGACTTTTCTAATGTCTCCCATACAATGTATGAAGAGAATGGATGGCTTGTGAAAATACCTTGGGATTTACAGGCACAAAGTAGTTCAAATAATTTCAATGAAAATTTAAATAAAATATGTTCTTTTTGGAATAGTTAACAAAGTATTAAATTTTTAAGTAGCTTGTTTCAAGCAATAAACTTATTGCTGGATGTTGATTTACTGTTAATTGAACTATACTTGGGAGAAAACCAATATTTTAATTTTAAATTGCTGCTCTGTCTTAATACAGCTGCGATAAGGTTGGTTTTTGGACTTGGGGTAAAAAAATAGAGGAACTTGTCTTATCTATTAAATTATCTGAAATAATCTCTTGTTACCAAGTAGAGTTTTCTCAGTTGTTGTTTCAAAGGGCAATGACACAAGTTAAAATGGATTTTTGTTAAAATGACTCATTTTCTATCCACCTTTGCTGGTACCATGGCTTACCAGGGAATATTTTGTGCTATATGGTGTATATGGAATGTACGTTGACATTTAGAGGGGTCTGGGCTTAGTTCACACTGGTTTTGGTACGATTTGGTTTGCTTTTTGTACACTTTGGCTGCTGAGGGCCGTGCAGTGCCCAAGGCAGTTTTAAGGGAAGTTGGGTGTCAGAAGTGGGGATCAGCGTAAGCCAGGCAGTGCTCTGGCCAACGTGGCCATGGCTGTGCTGCTCTGATGCTTGAGCCACTTTTTTTCCAGTTAACCTGGGAGTCCCTCCACTGCCATGAGCGATGCAGAGAATATTCTTACACAAGAATCCTTCCAATTTTTAGTATCATTCCATTCTGTATTTCCCCCCCCTCGCCCCGAGTACATTCCCCCCTCCCTTCCCCTTCCTGGCACATATATGTCCACAGGTGTTATTAAGTGTAGGGTAGCATGTGGTGCCCATGCTTCAGTGCTATTGCAGAGGAAGGACTTCCTACAGGAAAAAAATGATCACTTTCAGTATTTTGCAGGCTGCCCATCTAAGCCCATCATTGCCTGGCATCTACACACTAAGGGCAAGGATCCAGCGAACTTGTGAGTGGGCACCATGCCATCTGAACAGATGGGCATGGAAGTAGGCAGCCAGTAGACCATGTATGTGCATCAACTGTGGGTGTTGAGGGCAAGATTCCCAGTGGAGAATGTCCAAACAGCTGTCTGGCCTGAGCCAACATGCCTACGACCAAGCAAAAGTGCCATCCCTAAATCCTGCTGAGTTGGATTAACCTTCAAAAATAAAAATTGCTTCTGCAGTAGCATAAGGTGAGTTTTTGGCTTGTTTAAATCCAAAAGAAGGGATTAGGTAGGCAGGATAAAGCGATGCGCTGATGTGGGGTCCACTAGAGAGGACTGAGCATTTGTCTGGGAATATTAATATTATTTTCTACAAGGGTGTTTATATGGCAAACAGCAACGGATGACTTGCAGGAGTGTGACATCAATGTTAATTACGCTTTTCTGTAAGACAGTCCTTTCAGGAGAGAGCTTTTGAGAGCATTTTGATTGTAGTGTGTGTGTGCTGGATGTGATTTTGTAAAGGCAATTCTTGTAGATGTTTTTGCACATTTACTTAGTAAGTTTTAATGATATTTTTTTGCTTTCCCCTTAGCCTGAGACTACAGTTCTGGGGTGCAATTTCAGGTCAGAGTTGCTGACACAGTTTGCTGTCACAGCTGAGTTCTCACATTTATTGTCTTTATTTTTCTAAGATCCAAAGGGGACATGAAAAGATAATCTATCATTACTCTCTGTCTGTATGAACTTTGATTTCTACCTTTTTTAGCCATAACATTAAAGAGCAGTTTTGCAGACATAGATATCAGAGGCAAAGAACAGTGAAGTACTGATAGTTATTGCATTTTTATTCCTGCTGATTTTACTCCATATTTCCTCTATCACTGCTGCACTACTCATCTGTAATTTTACCAAATCACCTATATTTGTTTAGATAAATATTTTCAAATATCATAATGAACCAAAAGTAATGACTTGGTGATGAATAGAAAGATCAGAACAGGAAACTTGTCAATATATCCTATTTTATAATATACCTTTCCATGTATGGCTGGATGAATGCTGTCACAGTGTGTATGTTGCTGCATTTTGTTGCATATTACAGGCTGTAACAGAAAAAGCAAATAGAAATTTATCAAAAGTCCCACTTTTAATGTTCTTTCCTGGAATCGATGAGGATTGTATTTAATACAATTAAAGCATATTGAAGCTTAGAGACCGGGTTCCAGTTTGATTTCCAGTTGGAAACCCCGCGGATTAGAGGCAGCACAGCTGTTGGTTCCTTTGTGATGGTCGGATCCCCAGGTACACGGATCCGAGTGACCCGCAGTCAAATTCAGAGCAGCCCTAGGATTTCTTGAACACATATGGGTGGTAAGAACCTTTTGTAGCTGTTTCTTCTTCTACACAGGCTTTTGGCACTTCTCCTGCTCCTGAAAATGCTAAAAATGAAGCCAACTACATCAGCTGGGACTCCCTCAAAGCAAGGATCAATTGGACAAATTTCAAAGGCTATTTGAGTGACTAGAGAGGAACAAAAGGGCTCCCACTCTAGGGAAAAATCTGCTCCTGGGAAGCTGCAAGCCATTAATGGAGAAAAGTACTGGTGAAGGCTAATTCTTGGACTTAAAATATTAGCCCAAACTGGGTACCCCAAATTTAGAACACCCCTCCAGTTTTTTGGGGAAAGAAGGCGACACAGTTTCAAACAGGCTCTGCTTTGCAATCAAACTCATGATTAATGATTCTCTGATCACAGAGAATGAGCTCATCTTAACACTGGGCTGAAATTTAAACTCGGATCTGAGTAATTATTTTGCTCTTCTTTCATGAATGAAGATAAATGGAGGTACTCCCCCGGCAGAGGCACCGCGGTGCTCATCTGCAGCACGTCCCGAAGCCAGGGAGCAGCACGCCCACGTGGTTATATTGCCTTGATAAAAAATCCCCACCTTCACAGGCTCGGATACAAAGGAGGACCCTCACACTGTGGGAAAGGTCTATAGGACTCTGATTTATAAGGGAGCAGGAGGTCAAGGGAAGCAAAACCATTATCATTATTTTCAGAGGCTCTGGAGATGTGAGCTGAGTGTAGAGGGCAGTGTGCTCAAAGGGAGGCACACAGGGCGAAGGCAGCACAATCCTGCTGCTGCTTTTCCTCTTCCCCCTGCCGATCCCGGGCTGCAGATTCTGCTGAGGGTATGTCATATGTACCGTAGGCCTGTGAGGACTCTGAAGTGGTTTTCTTATTAAATGATGCATGGAGAGATTATCTGGTCTGTAGCCAGCGCACAAAAGCTCCATCCATGCAAACTCCTATTCCTGAGCAAGGCGTTCGGTCACCTGCGAGGTAATGAGTTTTCAGGAGCCTGGGGATGGAGGGTGAGGAGCAAACGTGGGCTGGTGGGGGCAAGACTGAAACTGCACTTTGTGCCTCTCTCTCCTCCAAGCCTTAGAAAAAAAGGCAGAGAGACCTAATGTCACGTTATACTGCCATTAGTCCCATTGCCTTTTTTCCTGACAAAATCTCTTTGAGACGAGGAAGAGGGAAAAAGAAAATATAAACCATGTGGTTCTAATGTAACCCTGAGGAGGATGGTGTTAGGAGGGCTCCAGAGCAAGTCAGGAGTGCCTGTGGCAGTGGCTGTGGGCAGGGAGCTCACTGGGACATGGTGCTTCCCCCAGGGCTGAAAGGGGTCTTCTGCTGAGCGATGGCACAGCTCGAATGCACTGGGAGCATCCACAGCAGCCTGGGGGAGGAATGGAATTGTTCCTGCTCTTTCTCGGCATCCTTCATTTCTTGAGAATGGACAAGAATTCCTTACCTAATGAAATGAATAGAATTGAATAGGATCATAGAATGGTGTGTGGGTTGGAAGGTACCTTGTATGTCATCCTGTGCCACCCCTGCCATGGGCAGGGACAACTTCCACTATCCCAGGGTGCTCCAAGCTCTGTCCAACCTGGCCTTGGACACTTCCAGGGATGGGGCAGCCACAGCTTCTCTGGGCGCCCTGTGCCAGGGCCTCTCCACCTTCGGGTGAGGGAAGGATTTCTTCCTGATCTCTAATCTAACCCTGCCCTCTGTCACTTTGAAGGCTCTCCCAATTTTCCTGTCACTAAATGCCCTTGCAAATGACAAAGGGACATCTCTGAGTGGGGAGACCTGTGGGATTTTCTCAGTGCCTTTCACAGCTGACATGAAATCATATCATAGCTCAGCTGTTTCCACATAATTTCTGCAGATAACGATGGACTTGCACACTGCCCAAGACTTTAAAACTAAAGTCACTTTGAGCATGGCAGTGAGTGAAATGTTACAGGATTCCCCTTGCCCTTGCCATTCAAGGGACGTGGCCATTAAGAAATGCTAAAATACATTTTTGTTAAGTTCCCTTATCTAAGCAATTGTGAGCTGTCACTGCAGTTCAGGAGTGACTGGGAACGAAATGACCACAGACATCACTAAATCAGGTGTCACCCCTCCGTCTCTGCTGGGGGAATGGTCTCCACAAAAGTTTATGGGACTAGTTTGTACTTTTATTGCAAACTTTCAAGCTGCCACCAGTACGTTCGATCCTGTAAAGGATGGAGTGTTCTGGCCCTGATCCAGAAAAACACTTTAAGGCCATTGCAGAGTGGTTTGCTGGACTGGGTCCAGAGTGGAGCATCAGGCAGTAGTAGGGGCGCAACAGTAGGGGATTTCTCTCTTTTTTGGGTTATTTATAAAGGAATCTCCACATACATTATTGCAGTGTCGGCAGGATGGAAAAAACCCAATACTTGGAGCCCTAAAAAGAAAGGTCAAAGCATGAACAGCATGAAAGGGTTTTGGTAGAAATCTATCAAAGCCTCCATGAGAAGCTTCTCCTTGGCAGAGGAATACTGTGAATGATGGAAAAAACAGCAGGTAGATGCCAGTTCAGGGTTTCCCATCCAAAGCAGAGCTCTGCTGGACCAGGTGCTGCTTGTTTGAGAAAACCCTGGTTTTCCCAGGCTACTTGTAGGTGGTGGTTGTGGATAAATAATCCGTGGTGAATAACTGACTTGACAATCTTGAAAGCCACCTAGAAAGGTCATACAATTATCTTAATTACTCAGGGATACAAGTGAATTCAGAATGACATTTCAGGAAATAATTAATTGTCTGTACTTTGCACTGGGGCAGCATTTTGAGCAATGCTGGTTGGTTTTGTTAGGTTTGGTTGAAATCAAAAAGAAGTCTGCTGCCTCTCGTTGACGAGATGAATTAGGTTAGAAATATGCCTGCAATGGGAAATCAAAAACAAATGGGTCCTCCAAGTTTCTTTTCAAATCAATGCCACACTGTGTGAAGGGAGCAGCGCTGACTGAGCCGTGATGAATCCCCAGAAAAAAAGGAGAATTTACAGAACAAACGGGAACGCAGAAGGAAATTAAATGAAACATCGGGTTCCTGTGTTTTACCTCGCTGTTAAAGCAGCAGTTGTCAATGCTCGTCCCTTCACACCGGGGCACCAGGCACACAGGAGGGAGGCTGTGCCTTTGTGGGAAGGATGATGAGGGATTAGTGCTCAGATGCTGGAATGACTCTGGTAGGAGATGGATCCCCTTTAGCTAAGGGAAGGGGGGGCTGCTCAGGCTGAATTTAACAAAACCAGACTTGCCCACAGACTTGCAAGCGCTCGCAGAGTGGATTTTTAGTGCTGCAGGTGACATTGTTGCTGACTGAAGAATGTTCATCAAATCAGAAAACTGCTGATAAGCTGCCTTTCCCAAAAAGGGATCTCACGAACTTCTCCTGCAAATCTCTGCCCTTCATCATACCCTGGGAGGTGAGGTAGAGCACTTGTGACAGATATTATTTAGGTTTTTCTGGGGTTTATTAGGGTAATCAAATGGAGCTAGGGAGGCAAAAAACCCCCTCAGCCCCTCTCCTTTATGGTCTATATGTTAAAAACTGAATGAAAGAATGAAAAGACCAGAGCCTACACCTCCCTTTGAATATTTTGGTACCCCACTGAGAATTGGGAGTACATTAAAATATGGCCGTGTTAACTACTGTCACCCAGGTTCTGCTGGGAACATTTTAACTTTGAATTGGATTTATCTTAAGGGAAGTATATTTTGCAAATACCACCTCATTCGGTGGTATTTGCAAAATATATTTAAGACTGAATTTCTATCAGGCCTACTGGAATTTTATCAAATCATTCTAAAAGAATATATTTCCTCTGCTACTACTGGGTTTTTTTTTAAGTTGTTTGGATTAATTTTCTTTCAAGTTCTATTTCTAAACCAAAAGGCTGGTAGAAATCAGTAAGAACTTTGTTGAAGTTTCCATTAATTTCATTTGTGAGCCAAATCTTTGGGGTGTTCTTCCAGAAGAGCTGGATCTTGGCTCACATAATTGTGGATTTTGTTTGTATTTCTGTAACTAGGTTCAGACTGTGGAGCTTCAGGACTTTTTTCAATGTGAGATTGCATATTGGTGGGCTACAAAAGAGGAACTCTTTTTTAGCAAAAGTATTAAATAATTGTGCAAGAGGTCCATTCTTTCCCTTGCCTTAATGAAGGTTTCCTCAAGATTTCCCCTTTGCATACACAAGAGGGTTCTTAAAGCACATCATGTCACCCACATCTGGAATTTAATTTTCCTCAATCTTTTCATATTTCCTGGAAATCTTACTATTGTCTTTTAGTTACACCACGCCAATAATTTGCTAGTCCTCCAAAAATAGGAGTTTTTACTCATTTCTTCGCTCAGTTGTGGATGTATTTCAGGCTCTGGATAAATTCTTTTTAGCAAGTATCAAACACGAGCGTTTCTTTTGCTCTGATCGCTGAACCGAGGAGCTGCTGAGAGCTCTTTTTGGTGTTCCACGCTTCTCAAAGTTGCACCCAGGGCCCCCAACAGGCACGTGTGGCTCCTGGAGAGAGCGGCTGGATGTTAAAGCAGGCACTGAGGGGTGGTCGAGTGCCTTGTTCTTTAATTTGGGTGAGTGAGGGAAGGATTTGAGAAAGCATCGCCAGGCAGTGGGCTCCGTTGTGTGTTAAGGAATAATCAGAATGTGGGGATCTGGGTAAGAAAGAGTTTCTGTGATCCAGGCCTGACTAGTTTAGCTATATGTCTCGGGCACTATAGAACCTTCAGAGTTGTCTGACAGTGAAGATAAAGAAAAAGATAAATTGAATTAATTTATTTTGAATTTATATACATGTCTCTGCCTGCATTAATATTAAGCTCCATCCAAAATCTAAATAGAAAGACTGTAATCTTAGAAGTTCTCTCAATAGCATCAGCAAATCATTCTTGTTTACCCTACATGCTAATAAAACAGGAACATGACACTCCTGAAAACAAGATTGCAAAATACAGAAAATGTGGTCTGACATTTTTTTTCTCCCCAAAGGAGGGACTGCCACTAACTAAAGTATTTCTTATGAAAGCTCGATTGCTTAAGATGCAGAATATTAAGAGAGAAAAACACTTTAGGACACAGCCATGTCACCAGCTGTTACTCACCCCTAATGAAATTGTTAAGTGATATTCTTCATAAATAGGTCAGAGAAACTTTTGAATTGTGAAGAATGTTTTATCTCTTTCTTTGAAATGTTTGTATTAAATTTAGAACTGGTAATTCATTAAGCTCATTAGCTCTGACTAGGAGAGTGGAGCAATATCTAGGATATAGATTTCAAGGCTTAAAAACCTTAGTGCTTACAAATAAACATGAAAGCAAAATGCGGAGAAAAAATATGGGATCATAATATGTTTAACTGTTTTTTGAGCGTGGCCCTCTGGATTAATTAAGAACATTTTCTATATTCAGACACTTGAATATAAACAGAATACATTATGACTTTTGGTTAACTCTCTTTTAATAGGGGAAAAGAGAATGCATGATGATGAATACAGTAGAAACTAGTTGAGACTGTATTTTGTTGTTTGCTTTGTGGCTTCAGCTAAAAGAGGAAATAATCACTGAATTTTACAGGACCCCAAGTTGTAATTATATTTTTGATTGATATTGAATTTAAACAGTAAAAGTTTTATATATATATAAATACATATACACACACACACTTGCACACACTTTTGAATGATCTGTTCTTTGTTGCAGGAAGTAAAATGCTACTGAGCTCTGCCAAATGCTTGATTCCTCAAGTAACTTTTATTTAGTTTTAATAGCTTCTGCTATAAAGCAATAATTTTTCAGAATTAAGTCACAGTTGATTACACTGTCTGACTCGAAGAAAAGGGAGAATTGGAGGAAATCAAGGACTTGGTATTTGGGAGCAATTGCAGAGTCCAGTGTTGCTGTAACCTTTCACTCGTGGAGACTGTAGAAACAGCCTTTAAAGCAGTTTAAACTTGCTGACTGTTATGTGCTTGTGCCCAATTGTTTTCTGGTTTCTTCACTGACTTGCTTTTTGTGGCCTTGAAGTTAAAATTAGTAGCTTTCCTGTTTCTCTCAAATGGGTTTAAGAGCACCTAAGCAGTTAAACCATTTTTGAGATTCCTGATGGGGAAAAAAAATTAATTTAAATTATTATTATTATCAGCTGATTAATTTTTAGGTAAATTTGCCAATGTGACATCACAAAGAAACACCTTTGCAGCAGAGTTTTATGCCAGAGGGTATCAGCTGTGCATTTCAAATACCCAGGGTTCAGAGGAACACCAAAATAAACCCCAAACCCCCATCCAGTGCATGCTGTGTGTGCCCTGTAATTAAATTTGTTGGTCCATCTCTACCTGCATGTACTCAAATCCTCTCTGAATGCAAATATTTCTTCTTCTTTTTCAGATCAATCGTCACAGGAGAAACCTTTCCCAGCACAACCTGACGCTTACAGACATCCTCAGCACCCAGGACCCCACGGTAACAAATTTCTCTACAGAACTGATAAATCTTTCTGCTCATTTTAAAGGTTTCCAACATAAGAGTTTCACATGCTTTACTAAAGAATGAATACCTGAGGATTTGGATGGCTCAGGATGTTAAGTGCTGTGAGGGACTTTGATTAATCAATAAAAAGAATAATTTTAGGAGGTACAAAGTCATTTTTGTAGCTTGACTTTGCTGCTAATTCTGTTGCACTCGACTGAGGTTTCCTCACTTGCTATGAAGGAATGCAACCAAATCTTTGTCCTGTCTTTTCCCTTATTAAGATTTTTTTTTAAATATTAGTATTAATTTGTATAAGAAATATCATGAAATTAAAAATAAGTAAATTATTAACATTCAAAGAATCTAGGGGGGATGAGAAACAGATTTTTTTCTGCTAAAATAAAATGAATATGCAAATACAGGTTCATTAAAGAAAGGTTGGTATTGATGGTACTGTTACACAAACTTTTCAGGATTAGGTACATTCAGAATATTTGAATTCTGCTCAAGAAAATCATAAAATCTGTATGTGATGCAGTGATAATTATGTTTCTTCATAGTTTCTAACAATATTAGATCATGAGAATGAGAGTAGATTTTTTAAAATTCTTATTTAGAAACTCAAATATTTACACTACCTACTCTCATCTTTACTGTTCTTTTAGAAAGCAATTTTTGAAAAAAATCAACATAACCCACCACAAAATAATCCCATTTTCCTATTTCTATGCTAATTCTTCAGGGCATTTTGGGTCGTTTTCTCAACCTTCCACATGTTGAGAAGGTGCAGGAAGGGCAGCAGCTTAACAACAAATGATGATACTTATTGAGACAGAAACAACAGAACGTATCATTAGGATATATTTGGAATTCTTTTCAATCTAATATCATCCATTTGCAGTATTTTAAGTTGATCCTGAGCTGTCCTAGAAGTGTTTTTTTGGACAAAAATTAGAATAGAAAAGGGGATATTAACAGATGTTAAACAAGGGGAATAGAGCATCCCAAATAGAAATTATGAAAATAATGGGGTCATCCTAGATATATTTTTATTTGACTTTGTGAGTTTTTTCATAATTCCATGCATGCCCTGTATATTAATTACAGAGAAAACTGCACTTTATCAATTAGAGGAGTCCATGCTGATTTTACTGAAGGACAGCAACTGTACTAATTCAATTAAAGTAACACACGTGAAAGGAGTTTTCTTAGCACTCAGAGGGCTCACATTAACTGCAGCTCTTGTAGTTCTTTACTGTTCAGTTCTGAGCCATTTAATTTATAGCAAATGGTGGATTTGAGCTGTGTAATTTAAGTCAGGATATTTTATATACCCAATATTTGTTAGCGGATTTGATATCCTGGCTGAAAAGAATCACAAGGAAAATATGAGTGAGCAGCAACATTTTCATCTGGGAGCACACTCAGTTCTTAACCTCTCAAGATATGACAATAAAGGTGATTCAGAGCTGATGCTGGAAAATAATACTTTCCTTTAGTTCTGGATTGGTTAAAATAGCAGTTTGGGAAAGTGGTTGGTAAACTTTGGGATTTTGGGCCTGATTCAGAGAAGCAATCAACAGCTTGAATGGTTAGCCAGTGCTCCTCCCCATTTCTGTTTCCAGCTGGATGAAAATATTAAAAAGAATAACTTTCCTCATGTGTTATTTGACATCTCTGGCCCTGGCCAGCCACCAGAAGTTTTACGCTACAAAAACTAAAGGGGTAGAAGGGGAAGAAAAATATCAAAAAAAGTAAAATAAGGGGGAAAAAAAAAAAAGTAGGTGGAGACGGGGATTAAACCTTATTTTAGCTCTGGTAGTTCACCCATCCATCAGTAGATAAACAGTGACACGACTCTGCACAATAATCCCTGCACACGTTCTCTCCATGTTCTCTGTGGCAATGAGATGCATGACAGGAATTTACATGAGATAAATACAAATTACAGACGAAGCACCCGCTAATCCTCGTGTTCCCGTTTGAGGATGTCACCTAAATCACTGTCCACGGGCATGTCCATAGGTACAAACAGAGAAATTTCATTACGTGTTGTATATCAACCACAGACAAAATCTGAGGAAATACTGAAACATATTATGCTGTTAAAACAATGCTGTTTTGTACAATCAAAATAACAGACATGTTTGATTTAAAAATCCTTATATTGCCTGTTAAAGCATGTTTTATTGCTATTTAATGGCTTTGCAGACAGCAAAATTCTATTGAAATTGTTATGAAATCGCCTTGTGATGCAATTTACTACAAAGACCATGTGGAGTTTCTAATATCCAAGTTGGGCACTGACTCAGCAGTGTTTGAAAGCAAAACCAGACTCACTCTTAATCACTATTTTGTTTCTTTTTCCCATTACTGCCCCAGTTGAGACACCCTTAGTTATTGAGAGCTGATGAGATGGAAGGTCGTTGAGTTTGGCTGAAAAAGTCATCTCGCTTTGTTTGTTTTTTAGCTTTTTAATAGCAATTTACAAAGGTAAAAATAACCCCTATCTCAGCTGCACAATGGGATATTTCAGCAGATCGGAGAGCCAAGTGTGTGCAAGGGCTCTGCCTTAAGGAGGGTGTTCAGAGAGGTGGAGGAGCACAAATTAAAATGCAAATAAGGAGCAAGCCTAGGCCTTGCTTCTGATACCCCAAAATTCAAACACAGTGTTGGGACCCTACAATCAAGTGTCACAGCCCCAAACAAAGTCCTCATTGTGGTGTGTCCCTCACAACTAGCAATGAATCTCAATATTCAAAATGATATTTTAGCATAATTTACCTGCAATATATTTAAAATTCTCTTTTGTTTGTAGCTGGAAACTCTGCCTGCATTAAAACAAATTTCTTCTAAATAGATGGAATAAAATAAAGTAAAATAAAACTTAATTGGGTTTTTATTGTGGTTAATTTTGTGTAGTCGACTTTAAATGTTCTTTGTAAATATTCAAGAGAACTGAATATATCAGAAAAAATAGGTGATTAAACTGAGAATTAGTTATAAAATGCTCCGCACTAGAGTGGCTGGATGCAGACTCCTATGCAGGTATTAAGTGGTTTTATTAATCTGAATAAATAATATGGTTATGATCTTAATTTTTCTTTCTTGCAGGTAGTGGAGAAAGAAGGATATCTCCTCAAAGCAAAAATAGCAGATGGTGGCAAGAAATTGAGGTATAACCTGTGAATGGGACAGAGCCTAAAGGGGTCCAAGAGCTGGAGAGGGACTTTGGAGAAGGGCCTGGAATGACAGGAAAAGGGGGAATGCCTCAAACTGGCTGAGGGCAGGGTCAGATTGGATACCAGTAAGAAATCCTACCCTGTGAGGGAGGTGAAGCCCTGGCACAGGGTGCCCAGAGCAGCTGTGGATGCCCCATTCTGTCCATAACTGATTCCATTTGGCATAAATTGGGCCCTGGATTTAAGATGGGTTCCAAGATGTATCTCCATTTAATTCCTTGGTAATACATATTCATCCAGCATATCCAACTCAGGAAAATGTGTTTAAATCTGCACAAAGAACATTTGACCACCTTTGTGCACTCACAAGACCTCTTTTAAATGGAAAGGAAAAATAGAGAAAAATAACACAGAACTGCAGTTGTGCTTACCAGTACACAACTTGTATTCTCCACATGAAGCAGATCAATAGTGGGTTTACGAGTATTTCTGTAAGCATCAGATGTGATGACCCCTAAACTGGAGAGTCAAAATTGAGCTCTTGATCTAAAAATAGCTTTTTATCAGATCAAATTTATGATTATGTAGTGCTTTGAAAGCTGTTATAGGTAACATAGATAACAGCATTTTCTTCTGAGAGGAGTGTTATGTTCTTCTGTGTCAGGGGACATTCTTTCCATGACATATCCATGTGTATTTTCCCTTCTCCCCGGCCCCAGCAGTGTGTCAGTTCTCTGGGCCTGTACCATGAACTCCGGATGTTTCATGGTTCCTAAACCTTGCTCAGATATCGTTCTTATCTTCCTTTGTCTCCTGTAAACTTTTAATTTAGGGAAAGGGGAAAGCATTTGGGACCTTTCAAAACAGACCTGTTAGAGAGCTCAGTATAGTCAGATCAGCATTTTTCCTCCTCAGTTTTATTTTAAGTATTAGGTACCAGAAGGGCACCAGCTATTTCAGAGTCCTCTGTGTGAACTTTGAGCATGTGTGAAAAATCCCACCAGATTCATTTGACACCATGGTGAAAAAGAAACACAAATGGGCTTCAAAATATGAATGAGAAGAAAGAAACCCTTCAAGCTTTGATAGGTTACATTTCGGGTATCATAAGGATGGTGCAACTCCATCAGTGTTGCTGGAAGTGCGTGGATGATGTTGACTTTAGACCGTTTTTGTTTTTTGACATATATATATATATATATAAAAATATATATTGGGTTTTAATAATTTAAAGCCAAGTCTACAAATGAAACATCTTTTACCTCCTGCTTGAATGCCTCACAGATTTTCCCTCTTTCTTTTTAATTTTATTTGTAAGGAAAAACTGGTCCACCTCCTGGATCGTTCTTACTGCTCGGAAAATGGAATTCTACAAAGAATCCAAGCAGCCAGCACTGGCCAACCTGGTAGGTAATCACCAATCCAATATCCTTGGTCTCCTTGTAACTATTATTTCAATATAAAATGTTTGGTGTTTACAGAAGACAAATTTAGACCGAGCTGGCAACTTCAAAGGTTTGAGAGCAGCTGAAGGAAAAATGCCTTGATAAACTCTTAATCAGAGGTAGCATATGAGAAAAAATAGGACACAGCATGGCCTTTATTAAGAGGTGCATTTCGAGAGTAATTGCAAAGTGAGACAAATGGTGAGTGACTACCCAGTAATGTGAAGGTAACACTTTAAATTAAGGTGCCACTTATAAATGCTTTATTCTTATTTATGAAAATGATCACTAAATGCAGCTACTTGCTCAAATAACGTATTATAAAGTATGTTATAAAATGCATTAGTAATAAATGCTGAACAGATGATGCGATGAGAATCTGTTGCAAAGGATATTGTGAGGCGTAAATTGTATTAAACCATGCATGTGCATCTTTAATACATGAATTTAAGTTGTTATCTACCATCCTATAAAGTGGCTTATACATTAATAAATAATAATAAATTATTTATAAACGGCACCTTAATATAGGGTGTTACCAAAGCAGAAAACATTATAAGTTAGCAAAGTGATTTTTTATCGCGGTATAAATGTGACATCCCCCATATCCCGCTAACCTCCCTGAATATTTCTACGACTCCGGCTAATGCAGCTAATGCAATTTCTGTAGCCTGTAGTTACTACAAAGTGAAATTTGCAGCACCTTTATATTGTGCCCCAAGGAGAGGCCACCGATCTTCGTTGGGGAGAGGTGACAGCTCTGCCGCGCACGTCCCTTCAGCGCCGGGCATCTCGGTGCGGGCAGCAGCAGGGAAATTGGGGAGCTCTGTGGCACTGTGGGCTGTAGAGGGACAGGTTTGACAAAGCCCCATTGTGAAAGGCTCTCAAGGCCTGATCAAACCCGCCAAAGCTCATCAGTGTCACAGGTGGCCACCAAGGTGCTCTCTTTGGCAGGAGTCACAAACAATAAGCTGTTTGTCCTGTGGCAGGTGATGCAAACCCTTCTCCTATAAATCCCAAATCCATCAAAACCCTTCTTCTATAAATCCTAGATCCATCAATGCCACCTGTCATAAAATCAGCCTTGGAGAGCACCTTTTCATGCCTTACGTTTTTTGAAAGAAGGTGAGGCTTTGTAGAAAAAGAGCCCCAGAACTAACAGATGAAACAATAAAAATAAGTAGAGGGTGAAATCTGGCACTTTCTGCATGTGGTTGTGGTAGTCCAGCTGGAAAATACAACTTCTCTGCAGCCATGAAAACAGAAAAGCTTGAATTATTGTTTTTCCAGAATCATCTATTTTCCTTAAAGTTGAATAATGTGTTATTAGGAAAAAGGAAAATGTCTAAGGTGAATTTATTAGAACTAGTCTTGTAATTTACACTTCTGCCTGCTGCCTCTTCCCTCTCTTTGCAAGCCCTCACCCCAGTTTCCAGGAGATAAATGAACTGGTGGAAATTTACCACACAGGAGACTTAATTCTGCCCTGAGACTCCTCCACATGGTGAAAATCCCCATTAGCTCTTTAGGGATTTGGATACTAAATTAAACCTTCCTGGAGAATGGGATTTTGGCCCAGATCTCAAAGTGTTTAACAAAAAAAGTGATGGTGGGTTATGAAACGGGCCCTTCTGAGGGGTCAGTCCTGTCCCTGAAGCCTCAGTCATCCCCAGTGCTCACAATCAGCGAGACAAAATCTCCTGTGTTACGAAGAACACAGACACATTGAACCTGAATTTTCCTCATGTTGGGGAGAAAAAAAAAAAGTGGTGGTTTTTGTTTTGTTCCATGCTAGATTTGAACACTGGGGCTGTGAACTCAGTGTTCACTAGGTGAGAAAAATCTGTCAAAGTTACATTTTCTGTCTGTTGCATAAGACTTAAATGCAACGGTAAATAAACAAATTGGGTAAAGCTTGAGAACAACAAGAGCTGTCAGTGTTCAAAATCTTGTAACCCAATTTCCTAACCCAAAATTTCTTGCACATCAAAAAAGCTAAACAGGCATGCTTATCTCATCTGATAAAGGCAATGCTTATTTCCTTTGTAAACCACTTAATCGGATATAATTCTGATAGTGGAAAGGGACTAATACAAATAAGATTCATCAGAAGCCATTTGTTTACTGATTTTATTTTATTTTTTCCAGTTTTAGTTTACTTTGGGAGAGGGGGAGCTCAACCATTAATTGAATAATGTAAGAGAAGCAATGTTCCTTCATGATATTATAAATTATAACAAAGCATTTTTATTGTTAGCAGGAAAATGATGTGGCTTAACAAAAAGATTAATGTTCCTTTGTATTCTAAAGATATTAATTCATTAATTATTAATTATTAAATACTGTACTTGAAGCAAAAAATTTAGACTAAGACAGCATTGTTATAAGAGGAATGATATTTCACAAAACAAAGGCAACAGGAGAGAGGAAAATGAGAGCACCTCTAATCACACCTCTTTTCGTGACAATAGGACAGCATTTAGAGGTGATTGAAAATTAGATTTGCCTAAATCTTTAATAATGTTTTAATCAAAGGGCTGGCAATATATAAAAGGAGGATTTGCTGTTCCTCTGTGTGGCTGTAGGTGCAGGACTCACTGTGGTGACTTTCCTGGTGCTCTGCATGGAGAGGACTGGGATCATTGCTTTGTTTCTGGTGAAGTTGGTGACAAAATCTGGAGTTATTGGAAGTAATAGAGCACAGCAATTAAAGCTCACAGAGGAGAGATTCAGAAAATGAGATTGTTTACAAATACTACTGAAAATGCAAGTTTGCATCCCGTGAAGCTAAATCATTAACTTTTGTTGCTGCCTTGATCTTTTGTGGTCTTGGCTTTAATACACTTTTCTTTTTTTAGCCATTCTTATGAATTTGACTTGCTCTTTATTTTAAATTAAGGACATTGTGTTCTAAATGAATCACAGCTCCATTCTTCCTTACCAGCATTAATTTCTATTATCAGTTGATCTTTCTGACCAAGGAAATGTAGTCAGTTTATTCCCTCAGATAGTTTATTCAACAGGGGTTATTTTAACCTCAGGTTATTAGCCCATCTGCAAAGTAATTTAGTGAGTGAAAATGCTGCTGAAATCCATATTCATGTTTGGGAAGATTTCATCTTAGCAGACACTTGTATCAATTTACAGCATAACCCCCTCCAACAGCATCAATGTAACATAATTGCTCTGACTGCAAAACACAAAGCAAGGACGTGGAGAGCTCGGGCTTCTCAGTCCCCTTAACTCCCTCTGTCCCAGTGTCTCTGGTTGCTGCTCAGGCTGGAAAACCAACTCTGCAGCAGGGAAATGTGCAGGCCAGGATCAATTTCCCTGTGGAATGAATTCCCTGGAGTTCTGATGGAGTTCAGGGGATGCTCCCCAGGTGTGCAGCAGAGGAGTGACGGGCAGGCTCAGGCTCGATGGATCTGGATGATTTAGTGTGGAATTTTCATCAGAAGCTTCACTTTCTGTGCCATTCCCATGAGTTCATAGAGGCACTCTGATCAGAACTGATAAATGCTCCAGAGGATAAGTTTTCATAGAATGGTTTGGATTGGAAGGAACCTTAAAGATCATTTTGTTCCACCTCCCTGCCACGGGGAGGGAGACCTTCCACTAGACCAGGTTGCTCAATTCCTATTTCTTTCACCCAAAGGAAAAGAGACCAAATGAAATCATCATGGCACATAGCTGAAGCCTGTTCATCTTTTCAACACCCCAAGCCTGCATCCCATCCTTTCTGGACAGGGCGATGCACATGCTTGTGCTTTTCTTCTGCTTACAAAATCAGAGCTCCAAACAAACTCCAGAGCACTGCAACAGCAGCAAAAATATATTGTGTGTTCACTGGGTGCACAAAAGAGTCCAGGTTCTGCTGTTACCTGCCCAGTCATAGAAATTTGAGATGGTAAAAATCCTACAGAGTTCCCTATCCCATCTTCCTGCAAAACTTCTCTGGGCTTTTCATTGTTTTTTCTCCCTTCAGTGTTCCATGACAGTTTTCCTGAGGAAAATATTCTGTAGCCCAGTAATGTTCACTATCAAAAAACTACTTCTCTTTCTTTGTCTGCATGGAAAACTCTTCGTTTAATCTCATTATGTGTTTCCAAAATTTCTCAATTCTTTTTGCTGGTGGAATAAAGCTGCCCTACTTTGTTAAAGAATTTTCAGACTCAAGCTGTCCTTGTGGGCAATTTTTTTCAAAGCAAGCAAGATTATCCACTTGGAGAAGCCTGTGTTGTGTGTTCCTGATGGGTTGCAGAGCTGCCTGTGTGGTGCAGATCTGGGCATTGCACAGAGTCCTGGAGAGGATCAAGGCCCCACAGCCCTATTTATAAAAGTATTGGAATATTGAAAACTCATTCATTTCCTCCACAATTTGATTTTTTTTTGTATTAATATATCAGTGCTTGGGGTTTTTCTTCAACTTTGTAATTTTTGCCATGCAAATATTAGCTGACTAAATTTCACAACATCTTTGGAAAATCAAGTCTCAACGCTGCAGTTTTGATCTGCTATTAAAAAATTGGAAAGACTAAGCTCTTGTCAGAGGCCAGGCAGGAAATTTGAGGCAGAGGTGGGGAAAAAGAAATCCAAGCTCTTTTCTTTCAGTGGTTTAACCACAAGAACATCCTTCTGTTTTGAAGAGTATATTTCTTCTATTAAAAAAAATTAATAATAATAATAAAAAAAAGGAACAAAGGCACACGGGACTGTCAGTTTTAGAGGAGCTTAACCATCGTGGTTTTATGGTTTGGCAAATGGAGAAAATAATTACAGCTCCAGTACTGAAAACTTCCAGAGCCTACGCCTGCAAATCACTTGACCAGGATCTCTTTGCTTCTTTTAACCTAAATAGGTTCTTTTAGGAGAATACACAGACTTTAGCCTTTAGTAACACCATCAGAGCAATTCAGTGAGCAATCTTTGGAAAGCTGAACCTGTGGCTGGTGCCGGGCTGGCCACTCTTAACTCTATAAAGTCTGTTTTCTGTATCACTGATGATATTTTAAAGGTAACTATGGCTTAAGAGCAGCAAGGAAAAAAGTTGCATCAAGCTGATTAATTAAATTATGTGGCTCTCACTCTAGCTCTTTCCCAGAAGGGACTCAGTGGTGCTTTGTGCTGTTAACAGTAGGGTTTTTACTGTTGAGTGGGATGTGCAGCAGCCCAATCCACTAAGGCTCCTGTGCAGTGCATGGGCCTTGCCAGAACTGCTGCTCAGGCAGAGTCCCTGGAGAAGGAGCTTCGATGGCAAATGAGGATTATTGTGCTTTACACCAACTCCCAGCAACGGGAACGATACAGGCACACAGATCTGCTCGTTGAATGACTTGCATCCATATGGAGGAGCAGGGGAGGCAGAGCTGTGGCACTCCAGGACTGACCCTGAGAAGTATCAGCCCTCGTGCTGAGCTCTTCCTGGGTGTCACACATGCCCTCGAAGCCTTTTCTTCTTTTTTTAGGAGCAAGAAATGATAATTTGTTTGGAGAAAGGAGATGGCTTGTCTTAGAGATACGATGTATGTTCCTGTCTTGTTTCTGTCCTTTCCAGTTGCATCAGTTTAAATTTGCATTTGGAAAACCCACAAATTTTTTCCTTTAAACTCAATGACTCTTCAAGAGGTTTGGCAAAGTAAGCATTGAAAATAGCTGGTCCATGTGTCTGCATTTGTGTTTTGATCTACTGTGTGTTACACTAGACTGTTTTTTAAACCATTTAATTGTTTTTTAAAATTATGTTCTAGTCTGAGAACCTCATTTCTGAACTAAGACACCCCAAGAGTGGTTATTTAACAATACCAGGGTATAATGAGCTCTTTTCAGTAATATCAGCAGCTGTGCTGCAACAACCTGTCACTTTAACTTGATCTGTTCTTGTTTTATCTGATAACTGTCTCCATTTGTGAAAAGTCAGGCCATGTTCATGTTGAATTTTTTTTTTTTCCTTTCTAGAAACCGGGATATAAACCTGAGTGTGTGGATTTGTGTGGTGCTCGCATTGAGTGGACCTCAGAGAAATCCAGCAGGAAGAATGTCTTCCAGGTAAGAGGCAAAGCATTCCACTGCTCATTTAAGTCTGAACTCTGTGACAAGGTAGGTTTTATTTCCTTGGTTTTAATAACTAGAGCCTGATTTAATACAGCATTTTTCTTACCAGTACAGGAGTGTAACACTTTATCCAGCATCGGTTTACTATTTTTCTAAGAGAAGGATTTCTGATGACTGAGTCTCCTAAACACTTGAGAACCTGTTGATTTATTGATTAATGCTCTATATTCAATTTGTTTTTAAAACTTAGTAGGTAATTGCTTTGGGTTCAGGCCTAGAATCTTGACCTAGAGGACTTCCATAAACACAACTTCTTCAAACTGCTTATACAAGCACGGCTCCAGCGCCGTGCGGTTCCTCTGTTTATTTTTATTGCTGCTCAGGGTCCTCAGACGGTGATGACCCAGGTTCAGTTCTGCCAGGGGAGGGGAGGATTTTAAAAGCTTGCCTCTGTCAGGGCCAGCAGAGGAGGACATGCATTTCTCACAGGACTATTCTTCATTGATGGAAAATAATATTATTTAATTCCTTCGTCCAAATCCCATTGAATTGAAAGGGAGGATCAAGGCCCAAGAAGATGAAAGCAGGGGAAAAGCATTACTGCAAGGTTAACATTCCAGGATCTAGGGGCTAAAATAGTTTATTGCAACATCTTCAGGTTTTGGATGTAATCCAGCTCCCATGAATATCAGTAGAAAGCATTTGTTATTTTTTTCTGTTTCACTAAATGTTGCATCAAGCCACATCAAAATATTATTCTCTATGAGCTGAGCTGTTTCCCAGAGTTCTAGCATTTAAAATGTTTAACAATACAAGCAATAAAGGGGGGAGAGACGCAGAAGGGAACATGTCAGGGTCAAGATCCTGTTAGTTACCAGAGAGTCCTTTGGCATCCTCACCAGTGAAACATGCTGGAGGAACCAACTGTGTCTGGGGCTGGGGTTGAAGGAAAAAAAACCCACTACACATAAAAAACCCCTAAGGGCCTGTACGTGGCTTCTTGAAAAGAAATCTCTTTGGGTCAACTGGGTGTTACAGAGGCTTTTTCAAGGTTTATTTTTCTAGACATCTTTCTGAAGCACATGCAATATTTAGAAATATTCCTCTTTTCCAAGACAGCGAGACTTATGCTTCTATACCCCCCACATCCTTCAGGTTGTCTTGAGACAACACTTGGGGCTTTGTCATTTCCTAGGTATTTTTAGAATAAATATTTTGGTTTTGCTGTCAATCTTCAGCTTTTTCACTTGGAATGTGATTAAGTATAACCTTAGCCTTCACTCCTGCAACCCCCTGAGCACGCTGACAGGTCTTCTGAGCTTCTAGGGTTTATTTCTCATTTTGCAGTAAGCAAAATTCCTGTTGGGAAATGCGTTTCGGAGCGGTGATTCATTGCAGCTAATGCATTTCCAACGCAAAGACAAGCGCAGCTCTGTTATTGATTTACCAAACTGGTGGCACGAAGGCTCTGCAAGGCGTTTTCTTCTCACTTCTGTTCGTGTGAGGTGTAACTCCACTGAATCAGAATAACGTGAGAAAGGCAACTCATGCACTACTGCTTGAACCCATTAAAATGTGTCTTCATCAAGCCAATAAGTGAGTGGGAGAGACATTAAGAAGCAAAAGCATGGGAGGAAGGACATATGTTAAGACACATTTTGAAAAGGGATGGAGCATTGTTTAGACAGAGAGCTACGAGAGGATGGTGCCAGATGGTAAGAGCGAAAGAGGAGAAGGCTTTGGCACCAGTAGTGGTGACATTTTGGGAAGGAAGGGACTGAACGAGACTGGTGCTACATGAGCAGATAGAGTGGGAAGGGGACTGGAGAGGGAGCGAGGATTTGTGAGATAGTCTGGAGGGAATCCAAGGCGAGTTCGAAAGCGGAGAGGTCAGTTTGTACCTGGAAACTGAATATTCCAGGAAACACTTCTGATCTACTTATCCTTCGTGGGTGGGCATCAAATTGATGATGTGTGTCTACTTATTCATAGGTTTGTTCAGATGGAAACAACATGGGTGACTTTCTTTAATCCTTTCTTTTTTTCAACCTAAATATAGATGCATTGCATTGCTATTTATTTAAATACATTATCTGCTTACCTCTGAAATGATCAGAAATAAGTATAATTATATCTTCAAAGCATGGCATCAAAACATAGTTGGCGTTTTGTTTCATTACTTTCTAATAAAACCTTATTTTTCTGATTCAAACAGAGCAATGGTTTCTGCTCATATGTTGTATTAAGAGTAGGTGCAGAATTTTGAGTTTGATTTAGCCAGGGTGCTCAATTTGAGTTCATGAATTATAGATCATAAATGGAAAATGACTATTGAAATTTTGGGTTGAGGAAAAAGAACAAAATCTTGGATTTAAAATCTAAGCAGATGACAGTTAATGGATAGCAGCAAGGAGATGGAGCATAGGAGTTTCATAAAGAAAAACTAATTGGAAACATGATCGATGCAGGGAGAAAAAAAAAAGAGGAAACTGCATGTAAATGATATTCAGGCAGGAAGATTTGGGTTTCTGGTCTTGATCATGATGTTTTCAGCAGTGTTACTCCTCTCATTTTAATTGAGCTACTCCCTTTTTAACAGGATAAGTCTGATCTGTCTCACACTATCCAATTTGTGCATGCAATCTATTTCTGTTCTCGGTGAACACATTATGTGGGGGTTTTTCTTCCCTCAACTTTTCCTTAATAGTAACTGAAAATATGCACATCTCCTGAAATGTAACCTCCTGATTTCCCTTCATTTATTTTATTGATGGTGGGGCTGGCACCAAGGAAAAGACCTGGTTAGAAAGAGCTTCCCAGGACGTGGGGAAAGGCAGCAGTTTGCAGCGAGACCGGTGCTGTTTGTTCTCGCTGGCTGAGTGATGTGATGCACTAGGTCTTCATCGAAGGAGTGGTGAATAAAAGAAGATTTATGTTCAAATCACATGCTTTAAATATTTCTGCTAAGTGCTAGTTTGCTCTTTGGTGTTTAGCCTGAAATTTAAAGCACTGAGGATTAAAAGGATTACAACATAATCTTAAATAATCCTAAGTGTCATTTACAGAGAGATGGTTGTAATAACTAAATAAAACCATGTTAAGGGATGGCAGTGTTGTCAGTCAGCAGCTGGAACAGAAACAGCGCCTCTGTCACTCTGTCGTTCTCCTCTTGCCTTTTCTTGGCTTAGTTTGATATTGGGTAGGTGCATTTTGATGTGGGTTATCAAAAAGGAAAATAACTTAATGTGCTGCTTTTCAGTCAGTACTGATACGGCTGTTGAAACACCAGTAACTAGGCTAATTTGCAGGTTTTTTTTCCAATATTCCATATTTTCTACTTCTAGTAAAGTTTTCAGCTGGATCTTACTCTTGCCCCTGTTTTACTCAACCTCTATTCTAAGTCAAGCAGCCTTTTAATTTCAAATTCAGCCCACACCCCATGGAAGATGTGCTCTTGACCTCTGGATTTGTAATTCTGGGGGTTCATTAGCACAAAGTCCTGTGGTTGTACACTATTTCCTTGGAGAGGTTTTGGAAGATTTCTCTCAGATAATTCAAAAAAAAGAAAAGGAAAAATAGGAGAGAGGTGAAAAGTACAAAGAAAGGTCGTGAGCAGCATCGGTGAAGCTGCTTTGTTCTCTTAATAGCACCATTCATTTCATTAACAGGCATTTTTTGGTTTCCTTAGTCATAATTTTACCCTGTTCACCAAGGTCACTTTTGGGAAGGTTTCAGATGAGGAATTTCTGGAGTTCTAGGGTTGGGCTCCTGCCACAGATCTGGTGTGATACCGTGTTTTGTTTCACTGCACTGCAGCTGTAAGGGGTTACACCTCAGTGTAAGAATATTTTACAAATAGAGACAGCTCTGTAAGACCTACAGCATTTCAACAGCGAAACAGCTGAAAGCACAACTGCACCTATGTGCAGCATGAAGGAATTTATCTCGCAGCTGTTTCGTATATAATGACATTTATGGCGCCGATCCTGGGTAACTCCCTTGTCCTTGAGGCTCTCCAGCTTTGTCCAGGCCCGTAATCTGAATGAGAAGCTGTTTTGTTCTACATGCTGTAGGATCAGGATAGTATCTGGATGCCTCCCAGGAATGGTTTAAGTCACGGTTTTCACCGTGGGAGGGATCATTTTTGTTTCCCCGATCTCTCTAGAGGAAGCACTGAGAGCGCGGTGTGGAGGGGCTTGGGTTGGGATTGGGATTTGGGTTTCTTTGTGTGTTTTTAAATGTAAATGCTGCACAGGGGAGGGAAATGTAAAAAAAGCCACCTTGCAGTCTTGTGGTGGTCCTTATCAGCAGCTGGAGCCTGTTCCCACCCAAACCTATCCCAGAGTATCCCATTTCCTGAGCCTGAGAGGGCTCTCAGCTCCATGAGTCGTGCAGGGACCTTTGCTGGCTCTGGATTTTCTATGCATTAGATGGAACTCCTGTGCTCTTAAAACACCATTTTATCCACTTCTGGACATCACTGATGTCATTGGGGTTTAATCTCTATTCCAGACACCTGAATATGTTACTGTCTAATTAAAAGACTTTGCCACATCACACAGTTATTAGGTGGTGTCAACAAGAGGTCCTGTAACTAACAAAATTGTAATTAGGGTTTATTTTTTTAAAAAAATCCCCAAAAAATCGTCTTCGTCATCATCTTTAAGAGAAGGGTGGCCAGCAGTTCAAGGGAGGTGAGACCCCACTTTGAGCACCTGGAGTGCCAGGACAGGGAAATGGTTTCCCACTGCCAGAGGACAGAGTTAGATGGGATATTGGGGAGGAATTCTTCCTTGTGAGGTCAGTGAGGCCCTGGCATAGGTTGCCAGAGAAGCTGTGGCTGCCCCTGGATCCCTGGAAGTGTCCAAGGCCTGGTTGGACGGGGCTTGGAGTGGAAGGTGTCCCTGCCCATGGAATGAGACCAGTGAAGGTCCCTTTGTATCCAAACCATTTTGTGATTTTTACATAAGTACTCTCTTTTCATTGGTGTAAGTGGGAGATCTTGACCACAACAATGTGGAACAGCCTCACTATTACCTTTCTACTTCTGTCTTCTAATGGTCTCGTTAATGACCTTACTGGCAAAGCTCCTGCCAAAATATTCAGTAAAATCTCATCAATGAATGTAGACAATCTTCTGACTTCTCAATATATCTACTGTTTTCTTTTGTCACCTAAACCCAACAAAACCCATGAATGCAGTTTTTTTATGTATTTAGTTGTGTTTATTCTTAACTTCTTTAATTTCAAATGTCAGCTAAGATTGAATGTATTTTACAGAAATAGATATAAAATGAAGAATCAGAGCTGTGAATGGATGACACTTTAAATGTACAGCATTATATTGATTTCAGGACTCTGAGTTTCACTCATTCTACTTTTTTGTAATCATTTCTGATTTACATCTATTGAAAAATAGCTTCTTTCTTAATTTTCCTATTCTCTCTTACATTCTTCTAAAACAGAAGATACAAATTAAATTATGTTTTCTTTAGTTCATTGTCTAACTCAAGTTTCCAAATCTTCTGGGGTGTCAAGCAGTTCAGGCCACACCCTGTGCTTCTGGAATGTGCTGATGTAGTGGTGCTTCTAACATGCAAAACCGGGCAGGACCTTATTCAAGTGATGGCAATAGAGCTGCATTTTTATGATGGATTTTTATTGGTGATTAAAACAAAAAAAGTAAGAGTGAGAGTACCTAGTGTGAGAAGAAAACCAGCCTTGATTGTGAGGAAAGTTTTGCAGGAAGTAGAAAAATGCACACAGTATGCATTTTAAATGTTCTACAATTGAGAAGTCATCTTGGCTTCTAAAGACTTTAATGATACTTTAAGGTGATGAGGAGGAGAAACCTTTAGAGATCCTTGGTGATTTTAATTTTTATTATTTAATTTGTTCTTTGTGTGCATGAAAAAGGATGTTTTAATTGTAACCTCTTCTCCTGTGTTGACAGTAGCTGCTTTTGGGTCCCAAGGAGGTGTTGAGGTGTCCTTGGTCAGTAAAGAGCACAACAGGCATAAAAATCAGCTGAGAAAGGCAAAGAGCTTTATTTAACTGAGATTAAGCAAAAGCCTGGTAACTGGAGAACTCTAGACCTTGTAGTTCTACCCTTGTTTCAGAAGCGTTGGGTGAGCAATGGCCAGGCTTTGAGCATCTCTCACCAGTGTCTCACTCTTCAATCTGATGTTATGTGTGTCAGCCCAAAGAGACGGTATGGAAAATAAACTGGAATTCAGGTTGCTCAGCAATCATGGACACAGGAATTCTTGGTGTGATTAATTTTCTAAGGAATATCAGGTAATAAAGCCATTTCCCCCCCAAAAAAAGTGATGGGAAGAGGGACAGATGTCCCTCTATGACACAAGGAAGGTTTTACACTTAAGGACAGGAACATTCAAACTGTGAGGCCTTCGACTTCGTGTATATAAGACACCTTAAAGAAAACGAAAAATTTTCTATAATATATAGCAAAATATTTCAATATTTGGATGTTTCAATTTTTGAGCTATAATCAATCTGAAACTAGACAAGGAATCAGCAGGAAGGCACTGGGCTGACAGCGGTGTGCATTTAAAAAGTTGGGAAACTGAGTCTTCAAAATGTGTAATAGAATTTCGAGGAGCTTCTCTATCTGTTTAACCTCTGTAATGGGATTTCAAGGATTTCAGGGAATAGCAGCTTTATTCTTAAAAAGGACAAATCAAACAGTTAAGGTAGAGGGGCCACACAAAGTTAATCCCTTTCTCTCACTTGCTGTGGTTTCTGTGACTGTTTCGGGGTAACACAGAGCCCTCATTTGTGTCAGAAAGGCCTTGGGTATTTTGTGGCTACAGAATCAGAACATTATCATCTTATTATTATTAAAAGAAAAAATTAAAATCCTAATTACCACCTTTTTAATGATGTGAAAAAGCAATAGTGAGGTCCACTCCTGATAAGCAATATTTTGTTACACTTGGCTTCTTTTAATAAGATTCAAAATTCTCAAAAAAACCCCCAAACTTTGGTTGATTTGTAGCTAAATATGGTCTTACATAGATAAGTATTTTTTTTTCCCAATTATTGTCCTAAAGAGAATTTCAAGGGAAAAAAATCGCTTAAAAAGTGTAATTTCAACAACTCACAAAGGTCTTGGAAAGGCTTGAAAGCCTGGCTGGAGCAGAAGCTGCCCTGGGCAGGGTGCTGTGATGCTGCACATCACCTCTGTGTGGTACCCACTGCAGGCCGTGACCTGGGGTCTCCCAAAATCCTGGAAAACTCCAAAATCCAGTTGAAAAGCAAGCCTAAATTTTCCATGCAACCAGGCTGATTTAAAAAACTCACAATCTGCACTCCCCCAATCTGATACTGCGTGTACATAAGGGTCTGTCTGCCGAAAGTGATTATTATAATAGCTCAGCAGACTTTTTAAGAGCCCATTTTTGGCATATCCAAGTGCCGCTACGTGAGTGCCTGTGATAGGTACGAGTGTCTGCGTGTGCTCAGACACATGTGCTGCTCAAGAAATTATCTGAATCACTTAGCCCGTGACAGCCACGCTGCAGCTTTCACAAGTGCAGATGTTATTTGTCCATCAGGAAAGAAAATATTTATTTCGAGCCACGGGCATTTTCTGCGCTGCGGAAATAAAACATTGCAGCAGCTAATGCTTAATGCGCGTGTGACATAATTTTGTCGGGGACAGAAGCACGGCTGGGCACGGGGACCTGGGCAAATCTGTGAGGGCAGAGGAGGCACCTTGTGCCTTGGAAAAGCAGCCCGGGCAGCGTGACAGAGGAGCAGCGCATTTTTCCCGTTGTTTTTTTGGCCGGATTCGCGGAGGGCTGTGCAGCCGCGGAGGGGAGGGGAGGGGGCGGCGATGTTATTTTGTTTTGCAGCTGAAGGAGCGAGCGGCGCTTTGCAGCTCCCGCACGCGGAATGGGCTGCAGCCTCTGCTGCATTATTCATAAACATATTGCTGCCATCTCGTGGGCAGCGCACGGGCGGGCAGGGACCGGGGATGCGGGCAGGGATGGGGACAGGGATGCGGGCAGAGACCAGGGATGCCGGCAGGGATGAAGGATGTGGGCAGGGATGGGGACAGGGATGAAAGATGCGGGCAGGGACACGGGATGGGGACAGGGATGTGGCCAGAGATGAGGGATGTGGGCAGGGATGCAGGCAGGGACCAGGGATAGGGACAGAGATGGGGAGAGGGATGAGGAATGGGGACAGGGATGTGGGCAGGGATGCAGGCAGGGACCAAGGATGGTGACAGGGATGAGGAATGGGGATGTGGGATGCGGGCAGGGATGGGGACAGGGATGAGGGATGCAGGCAGGGACCAGGGATGCGGGCAGGGGTGAGGGATGCAGGTAGGGATGCTGGATGTGGGCAGTGGAGGCAGCCAGGGCTGTCCAGGCTGTGCCCGGTGCCACCAGGGCTCTCCCTTTCCCCCTGGACTCACCCTGCAGGGCACTCTGCACCCACCGTGGTGACACGGAGCAATTTTTTAACATCTTTCAGCCAAATCGGTGCCTGGCTGAGTAATTCAGACAATGAACTGGTCTAGTGGAAGGTGTCCCTGCCCAGGGCAGGGGGGTTGGACTAGGTGACCTTTAAAAGTCCCTTCCAACCCTAACCATTCTATAATTAACATTTATTTAACTGATTTCTGAATCAACTTGTATATATATATATTTTATTTTTTTTTTCCAGGAATAACACTTCCATAAACCCATGTCCTCTAAATTATTTCTTAGGTATTACATTTATGTTTCAAAGGATGATTATCTTCTGATCAGCTGACAGGGAAAAGGTAAACAGCTTCACAAGAGCGGGCTGGTTCAAGATGAAGCGTGCAATGAGAATCATGGTTACAGATGGTCAGCAGGGTGAACTTGGTAAAGCACCTCTGATGTGAGTGTGGCCCTTGGTGCTGTGTTTTGTGCACTCATGACCTGGGAAAAATTGTATTTTCTTTGTTCTGGCAATCAAGAAATGCAAAAGAAATCTGGATTTCCTCATTCTTCAGTATTTTAAGGTTTAGTGCTTCTCCTATGTGAAAACAGTTAAATTAATTTAAGAGTATTATGACTTTTTGTGATTTTTTTTTACCTTCTTAATGTAAGTTAATGTGAAGGAAAAAAAGTATCTTGATAGGTGCCCAAACATTCCCTTAATATTTCAACTCTTGGGGAAAAAAAAAAAAAAACCAACAAAGAGAAAAATGAATCCTAAATGAACTCACTCAGAGATAATAAAATCTGACTTGTTTACATGTTTGGTGCTGGTATTTCTCTATTCAGCCACTACATTTTTTAAAATCTTGGCGAGGCCGCTTGACTCCATTTTTTTGTGTTTCTCTTTAATGGCTGAGGCAGATATTTGGAACTGGCTGGGCATGGGGAGCCTTGGCTGGCCTCTCCCTGAATTTGTGTGCACAGGGGTGCCAGAGGAGAGTCTTGGGAGTCACATTTTTTGTGGAGGAGTGATTTCTTTGGGGAGAGGACGTTTTTTGGATGCTTCAAGGTGTTCTATGGACAATGAGAAGCAATTTAAATGCAAGGGGAGAACTTCAGGCAGTGCCCTGCCCTCCCTTTTGGATACAACACCTCTGGATTCTGCAGAGCAGGAATTCCTAAACTTTGATTCATGGGCCCCTAATGGCAGGGGAGACTTTTTGAAATGGTAATGCAAGACCAGTGGGCCTGAGAGGACATTTAAGGTAGTTCCCAGATGAAAGGAAAACCCACAAGAACGTTTTCCACAAGGGACCCTGACTTTTCAAAACCTGCTCCTCAAGTTTATTGATTTTGAGGATGCGCCTCCAACTGATCCCAGTTAGAGACTATTTTTATATGGATTATGGGAGCTGTTAAAAATTCGAGATTGAGTTCAAGGGCTGGGTTTCTTCAATTCTGGAGTGTTGGGGCTTTTTACTGTTAGGAGGTTTTAATATTTATGGTTGGTTTTGGTTTTTTGTTTTTTTTTTTAATTTTTCAGTTTTTATTTTTCCTTTCATAACCTCTCCTCTGCTTTGAGGTAAATAAATTCCTAGGAATTTCAGCCACTACATCTGCAATTGCATCTGTGAGACACAGTGATCCAAGAAGTTTAGCAAACATTTTCTTTGGCAAACAAAGTTGCAAGGAGGGGATGTGGTTTGTTTAGCATTTCGTTTAGAAATAGTCTATCAAACCAAAATTATCAGCCAACTTTAACACTTAAAATCCACAGCACTTCAGTCACACCCCCCCATTTATTTTTTTTTGTCCTGGTAATAGTCATGATTGCTACAAATATATTATTATTTGAAATTTTTTTTTTTTTTAAAACCTAGAATGTGTTTAGCCTCCCTCAAGTCAGAGTTTGCAGGTAAAGTGTCACAGATTGAGCTTTAAACTAATTTTTCAGGAGGCAAAGTGTGCATTGGTATATGTGAATATTTGCATGAGAGCACATTTTAATTTGGGAAAATGGGAGCCAATTACTGTGATTCTCTTAAGTAATAGAATAATTATTATTATTTTCTATTATTTGTACATAGTCATCACTAGGTGGAGGCATACTTTACATATTCTATTGAACATGTCATCTGGTATGGACTGAGATGAATTGCACTGATACCGCAGAGTTAAGTGAATGATCCCATTTTTACCCTGCGCTTTTGAAATAACCTGTTACCACCCCGTGCCCAGCTCCAGCAGACGAAGCAGACTTGTGTTTCAACTACTGCCACTGAAAAACAATTAAAACTGGATAATTTTTAATCATGTGCTGTCAGAGATGCCCTGAATTAATTCAGAAAAATTGTTAACGTGTGGTAAAGTGGAAAGGAGAAAACAAAGCCGGGACCACGGAGCAAGAGATTGAAAGGACAAATATCTATTTATTTCAATACCCCATCCTGCAGTGCTTAAATCAATATACAGAGGATTGCTTGGGGTTTTTATTTCTCTTTTTAGTTATGGTAGCAACGGCCATTCCCTGCCCATCCATATTTTCTATAAGGGGTTGCCTGTTATAGACTGCACATGTTGGATTTTGACTGTGGGTTACAGGACCTGCCTCCATTGATGTTAATGCAGTAATTTCACCCAAACTCCCCAGATTTACCTCAGGGGTAGATCATACTCACCTGTGCAGGTGCAAATAGTGCCATGATTGTGCTTTGCTGAGTTTCTGAGCTGATAGGGCTGAGTCTTGAGTGAGGTGGTCCTTGGCTGGCACAGCCCAAGCCCTCGTTGAGAAGCCACAAAAGGAAATTTTGGGTGTGAATGCGGGAGTCTGAGATAAGAACTGTCTTTCTCCATACCTGGATTACTCTGTGTGACTCTGCAGCTTTTAATATTCCCTGACTTTTACTGTTGGAGAAAGAAGGCTCGTGGTGCAGAGATTATAAAGACAAAATATAATTTATTGAGGAAATAATCCCCATCTTTTGGGGTAAAACACACACATTGTGTTCTAACCGTGCTGAGAAAAGTGGGGTAAATACATTTTTACATTTTTGTCATTTTAATATATTTCAGGGAACAGAGTCAGGATTGTTGAGAGAGATTTCCTGAGCTTTGCAGCTTCTTACCCCCAAAATGGCACGGTGGTCTTTGCTGTGGCTCCCAGCTTGGGGCTGAGTCTTGAGTGGCTCTGCCCCTGATGGGCCTGGGCCCCTCCCTCCCCTGGGACAGAGTCAACCACTTCCACCCTGGGAACACACCCTTCTGTAAGGTGTAACAGAGGTTTAAAAACACTGAAATACACCTGAAATATGTATTTCATATGAAATATGCCACCCTTGTGTTTAGTTTGATGTTTGGTATTTTTTTTTTCCCCTTGTATATTATTATTTTTTTAATGATCTGGAATCACACTTCTAATAATTATATTCACAATCTAAAATTAAATAAACACTGTGTTTAGTGCTCAAGGAATTGCCAACCAGCGCTCAGGAAAGTATGTCCAGCCATTTATCAGCGTGTAGAAAATAATTACAGCAGTGTTTTGAAATGCATTGGTTGTAGTTTTGTTTTGATTTATAGAATGTAAATAATCAGTTCTGATTCTTCTGTTTCAAATGACTTTTTTGGAAGTAAGGCTTTTGAATAAGAGTCCCTCAAACCAAGCTGTTACTCCTGGGAAATTCTCTAGTGGTATGTTACTGGCATTTGAAAAATGCACACCTTCTGAGAAAAAACAGGAAAATTCTGTCAGACAGACTGATGGGAATTCCCAAGTTTGGAAATGCAAGTTCTGTTGGAAAACAATGGCAGCACAATTCAGCTCGGGCTGCAGTTGGAGTGAAAAGGAACATGTTTTCACCATTGCATACCTTTTTCTTCCTTTTTTTTTTTTTTTTTTTTCCCTTTTTTTGTGTGTGTTTGTTTTGTTTTGGATTTTTTTTTGTTGTCATTCTGGAAACAAATATTCTACATGATCAGTTAAAAAGTGCAAAGTAAGGAAAGAGAGAGAGTAATGTGTGTTGGAACATAACATAGACTTTACCCATGTAGAAAAAGTGTGAAGAAATATGGTAAAATTGAATGTAAACAAAGAAATGGGGAAAATGAATGTGGGAGTGAAGAACTGTGTGCAGGGAGTGGGAAGAATGTAATCCCATAGTAGAGATCAAAGGAAGGGAAGCCAATTTTTTCGAATATTCCGTAATAACTTCGAAGCAGCAAGGTAAAGGATCTGAACAAAGGGTCAAAACGCCACAAATGGGGGAGAGGAGGAAACATTACGTACAGCGAGGAGCGAGCAATTTATCGCCATTATTTTTGTTCAGGATCAATTATTCTCCCCATCTCCTGGCGTTTCAGGACTCTTGTCTCATTACCAGCGCCGCTTTCTCTCCCTCTCGCGCACACCCGCTCCGTCTCGCTCCCCCTCGCAGGCAACACTTCTCCTCTCGCGCAGATTTGAGGGGGTAGGAGCATCTCAGGGGTTCTTTGCAAGATGCTCCTTCCCCACCGCAGACTGTGGCATTGCCAGGACTCTTCAGGGGACTCTCTGCCAGCTCTCCTTAGAGCCTTGCAGAGGAGTGGGAGAAGATTTGCATGCTGCCCAGGCAGGGCCAGATTCGAGCCCCCCTCTCTGCTGAGTCGTTCGTTACTGAGGGAATAATGACACCAAAACCATTGCAGCTTCTGCAGTGCAGTAGGTGCTGTGCTGTGCCGAGCTCTTAGGGTCTGTCCCTTCTTTCTTTCCTCTCCCCAGACCTGAGATGCTCCTTTTTTTTATCCAAACAGAGATTTCTTTTCACCTGCGTTCCCCCCCACCCCACCCAAATTTACCTTTCCCTGCTCCTGTTTTCTTTTCCCTTTCCCTTTATTTTATTTGTATTTTAATAACATATTTGAAGCCATTATTTCCCCCTGTTCTCGATGTGATGACAGTGTATCCTGATGGAAAGATAATAATGCCCAAGGAGGTTTTCTTTTATGAATTCTGCTGGTGTTACTTTCACATGCACAAATATATCATCTTGATTTCTAGCTCTGGGTCATTTCATTGCTCTTGTATGTCTTGCTACGAGATGTTTCCTGTAATTAAAAGATTAGGTTAAATAGATTATTTGTGCTGCCCTGTCTACATAAATGTTCTGTTTCTCTGCCTCCAGATACTGGCTTTTGTGCTTTAAGGCAATGTTGTGTACATGGAGTTGCATCATGTCTCCTTTGTCTTTAAGCTGCTGATTTATTGGTGAGAGAAGCAATCAAACGAGACATTACTGCCATAGCCTCGTAGGGTCAGTGAATTAACAGGTGCCAATAAGTTCTAAGGAAGTGTTTTAATCGTTTCTAAAGTATTTAATTAATGGACTTTCTTAGAGGAGTGGTGACAGAGCAGACATAAGGCTGATAAATATTTAATGCTTGTATCTGGGGAACTTTTTCTCCCTTTCATGTAATTTGAGGTGTTTACTAATGGAAAACAAAACCTAAATTGTTGTGTAGCATGCAATCAATGCTAAGCTGCTATTAGATTGTCCAGGGCTTGGATACCTATCAGGAATTAATCTACATGTGCTGTGCTAGTCTGCATTTAGAGCTGGTTTTGTTTAGAGGGGATTTGGGGTTTTTCTGACATCGCTGGATATCTGTGCATTGGATATCTGTGTTACTGCTTATGGGCTGTTTCAGGTAGCCTCTGTGAACAAAATTCATTGAATATTAAATGTGTGCATGGCTGTTTGCTTGGGCTGTCATGGTCTCGGCAACTCCCACTTGTAGGGTGGCAGGAGAAAAGAGACTCCAGGTCCCAACTCCCTTGTTATTCTTTGTGGTGTTCAAAAAACTTCATTTAAACCATGATACTGGAAATGCCATCATTACGCTAAAAAGTTTGAGGATTTTTTTACTTACCATAATTTGTTTTTCTTCACCTTAGAGGAACATTTCCCTTCCTGTTACTTTCCTAAGTTTTCACTCCTTTCTCTCTTAAAAAAAAAGAAAAGAAAAAAAGAAAAAATCAGCTGTGTACAAGCTACATTTGGTGGTGTGTAATTCCTCTTGCTCTTGAATTTTCTTTGTTCTATTTCCACAAAAATAATAAATTCTTCTTTTCCTTAATATCCTTACCTTAAGGAATGAAGGTTGTGGTACAGGAAGTGTGGCTCCATTAATTAAAGACCCTTTCCTTGCTTTTCCTTGCTGAGCTTTGTTAAGGCTGAGTTTGTTAAGGCTGAGCTTTGTTAAGTCACGCTCTGCTGTGTGCCGTGGCGAGTTTAGGAATGCAGAGGCTCTTGGAGGAATTGATTCTATTTGTTGTTGCAGCCCAGCAGAGCTCTGATCTGCGATGCTCGAGCACACCAGGCTGTTCCAGCCACCTCTTGCCATCATTAGTGCAGCAGTAGGGTTGTAATTAGGTTGTAAGGGTTAATTTTGTCCTCTCAGGAGGGGGAAGTTGTGGTGTTTCAGCACTGGGGACGCAGCAGTGACCAGCCAGTGCTCCCACTGGTGCCAGTGCCTGTGAGCAGCTCAGCCCTGGTGATCACTTTAATTACAATGGCAGGCTGCTGGAGTAACAAAAATACATTTATATAATGTCCAGGCCTCTTGACTACACATAAAGTGTAGCTAAGAACATTGTGATTTAGGGACACCATTGTTTTGTGCATCCCTGAGCTATTTGTGGGGAAAAGATGGAAAAGTTGGCAGCATGTGGCACCTGAGGAGGGAACAGGAAGCTTCCTTAGAAGTGGCTGATCCTGAGAGAGTCACAAAAACAACTTCTGGAAGTGTCTCTTGTGTTTATCTATCTAGAAGTTTGAACACACAGATCTATGGAAATTATGTGATTCAAGGGGCAAAATGTTTATGATGAAAAAAGATGAACCTTATCAGAATTCAGCTAATATATTCTATATCCTACAGGCATGGTATGTTATATTCCATAGGAAACTTTTCTCCTTCCCTCACTTTTTAAACCCTTACTTTTACCTGCTTTTCCTCCCCTCTCTGTGCCTTTATTAATATAATTGCTATTTGAAAACCTTTTCTTAGGCGTATTTCATGTGTCCATTTGTTAGTGCTGGGTTTGAAATCATCCACGTTTTCCTTCCAGCTCTGCAGCGTGTAGAGAAGGATGTGCTTATAATCAGTCAAGGAAAAATAATTGGAAATAGGAATAATAATAATAATACTGCAATGGGGCAAAATAATTGGAAACAGGAATAATAATGTGGCAGTGGCCAATGCGTTCATCAGCTCGCCTGTGATGGTTTTGGTTTTCCACTTGACTCAGTGAATGTGTGCATGGCACGTGGAGGGAAGCAGGAATCTCTGAGAGCCTGATGTATGCAAACCTGGAAATGCAGTTATCACAAATGCTGATTAGGTCTGCCCGTGTAATTAAAGATCCACATCTGCCTCTTTGAAAATGCAGCTCCGTCCTTGGGTTTTTGGGTTTAGTCTTTCTGAGACAACTGTGCCAATCTGAGCAAGTTGTACGGTAACTTCGTTTGGATAAACTCTCTCTCTGCTACTTTTTGTTCATAAATGCAGTTAACAACTTCTTTTGTACTTCTTTGAGTGTTAATTGATGTAAACAAAGTCTGCATTTTATCTAATCCCACTGAAGCTTGTTAAAATTAGAGATGTGCCAAATTATTCCAAAGCAGGTTGTAAAGTAAGTGAACCATTAGATCCACTGGCTCACAAATGGCATAGACAATGTGTGCTCTGTTTGCTTCTTTTTCAGGGACTGTTTATGTCAGAACTTTCAAATCACAGGTTTTTTTGCATCTTCAACTGTTGTGTTTAGTGAATCTCTGCGGCAGCAATACAGTACAAGCAGCAGGGCTGAGCGTGACTGCAGCTATTTCTGGAAAAGTCCATATATACCCTCCTAATTGAGCATACCTAGCAGTCAGCTCTGTGATTCCTACACCCAGCATTTGCTGTCTCGCAGGCACGGCGTTTGTTAGCGCTGTCCCTTTGCAGGGCTGGGAGCTGCCGAGTTGGTTATTGCCCAAGGTGTTACTCCAGGGGTGCTCACCCAACACTCAGGCCTCTGTGTTTGCCTCAGCTATGCCTTCGGGGTGCAGAGGGAGCACCAAGGCATCATTTCCATGGAAAAATTAGTGGGATTGGTACAACTGCATGGAGCTGATGGCCCTTCCCTGTTAACCAGGCTGTCCTCACCAGAGGCTGTCCTCAGTCTGGTGGCTCAGGGTTGCTATGATTCTGCTCTTCTCCCGTATTTTTATCTGCTCCTTTGCCTTTCTTTTGGAAAATGCCTCTTTTCCATCTCCAGACTGCCTGTAGTGTGCTGAGCTGGCACAGGACAAGCCCAGAGCTGTTGTGCCTGCACTGGAGACACAAAAATCTGAGCTCCTACTCCAGTCCTCAGCCCCTTCCTGACTCAACACCAAATGGGTTCCCCCAAGTCTTCTGACCCTTAACCATGGAGACAAGTTCAGCATCTCCTCTAACCCTTTTCAAGCTGGGTGTGATCTCTCCCCTTACACCTCCACTGCAGGGTCCTGCTGATAGAGCTGATGGGTTTGTTCCATATATAATATATGACTTCATGTTAATATAAATAATAAAATCCTATAAAATAGCCAAAGATGTACCTCTCTGCCCTGTTTCCAAGTTTGCTTCAGGTTGTAAATGATGACCAGGGATGAATATCCTACAACTGCACTTTTTACAGCATCTCATGGCAATTATTGCTAACCAGAAGTTTAATTCTTAATTGCTAAATTGAGATATTGTGTCTGTGCAGCAGGAACATTCACTGCTGCCCTCTAGGTGATGGAGAACAAATCCAGAGAGAAAGTGGCTGGGATATTCCTGGACCTTGGGCACTGGCTGGCTGGGTACAGAGGAGCTGATGTACCCAAAAAGGAATCAGATCCATAATCACCCTTATGGACCCAGTTAGCAGTATCTTTATTTTAGCTTAACCACCAGGGCTCTTTTCCAAACAAAAATGTCTTATGGATAATTCATCTCTCAGGTAATGCTGAGATAATCTGGTGAAGCATGTCAGACAAGGCAGATCTCAAAGATCAGTATATATAGATGTTATCTTTCATAATTCTGTTTTTTTCTAGTTGCCAGCACCATAGTATGTAATCTTTCTAGCAAACAGGTGGCTCTTGCAGCATGCTTTACAATCAGTCAGACTTTGGCTCAGTCTAATTTGCTTAATCATATTAATTAATTACTTTTGTAAATGTCAGAAAAGTTCAGCACACATTTTACTTTTTAAAAAGATTTTTGAAGATCTTTCTAGTAAATATGTAACTTTGAAATATCTGCAGTATTTTTACTGAAATTGCATAGTTACTCAGATTATTCATTACAAGTAAACTATTCAACTTTTTTTCTCAGTCTTTTCACTTAGCAAATTGAGTTAGATTTCTATGAATTTATTTCCGATTTTATATCAGTTTAATTAGGTGATGCCAATCAATTTCAGCCTCTGATCTGTTCTGCTAGTTACAGTGTGGCATTTTTCCATTTAATATACCCTCTGCTTGGAGAACAAAGTATTTTTGATGGTAGGTAAACACTATGGGCTAGAAATTATTTGGGTTTTTCCCAAATGCCTTTTATTTATGTATATCAAGATTTGTTTGCTGAAGAGCGAGGGATTTTTTTCAAGTATTGGGAACTGCAGAAGTCAATTTTAGAGTGAGAAATGAAAAGGGTCATAGACCTCCTAAATGTGGAACTCACAGAGGTGTTTTAAGACACCTGTCTTGACCAGGGCTATTTGTTAATCAAAATGGTGACACTGTATTCTTCATTTAATTAACAATATAAATAAGAGGTTGATAACAGTCACAACACAATGCTTAATAGTTTTGTGCAGGTTTTTTTCTCTTTTTTTGGCTGTGTCTGTGTTGGATGTTATGTGGTTATTTAGTAAAGCTCAGAATAGAGATCAAGGCACAGGTGATGCTCTGAGTGACAGCTCTGAAAATCAAAATATTGAGACTTTCTAGAACTCTACAGTCACTGAATCACAGCAGGCTTAGGTGAAATGAAGGAAAACAAACGCTCCTACCTCAAGAAGCCTTGGGGGAATCACTTGAAATAAAGCCTAATTGACGAACAAATCTACAAATGGTGCTTTTCCTCACATCTCACCATGCTGTACACCGTCCATAATTCCTTTGTGCTCACACATTTTCTGACTGATGGCATCTGATGGGTGCAGGCGATGCGCTCCAGATGTGCAGTGCTGCTGTCCTGCAGCAAAAAGTCCTTCTGTTCCCATCTGTAACAACATTTAACTTCGAGCAGGGTAACGATGGTTGCAAAGAATTCCTCTTTTATGAAAGACTGAGACTTTTAGGTTAAAAATAAGTAAACATGAGAAGCTTAAAAAAATTTTTCTGCCACATGGTATCTGCAGGTTACTCATCATCTCTTAAGGCCAAGGCAACAAAAGTATTTGGTTTATTTCTGCACCATGGATGCTTCCAGCTTAGAACACATCTTCAATTGTAAACCTTTGGGATTTCATTGTTCCATGTATTCTTGCATTGCTGTGCTATTAATACTCCTAAAGCTACTTGATTGGATAGGATCTTCTAATTCCCAGCTATGCATGGGAGTAGCAGACATTGTATAGGGCGAAAGGAAGCTGAACACGAGCACAAGGGGTTGTTTTAATTGTCTAGGAATTTGTGTCTCGTTCTGAGCCGGCTGTGTGTGGTATTTTTTTTTTAATGAAACAAAATGAAGGTTGCACCACAACTTGGCCTTGTTGACTTTAAAGTGCACAAAATCTCACCAGCCCTTCAGCGAGCGTGGGGTACATTTAAGCAGAAGAAGGCAGATTTTGTGTGGATCAGGACCAATTGATGTTTTTTTGGCAGAAACAATAGAAAACATACTACACTGTGTTTTTATGTTTGTTTCCTCACACTGTGTGGTTTTGTCTGGTTTCTCTGCAAGCAAGGTTCAAGCTGGCGAGCCACACAGTTTCCTTTTGATTTCTTTGTTGTTCGTTTATTGGAATTTGAGATTGGAAGCAGATACAGTGGATGCAAACCCAAGCGAGCCAAAATGTTTCCAGTCTGCCTGTGCAGCCCTGCCTGCAAGCTCAAGTCATTGAATTTTATACAGCAACGATATTAAGCTAATTCTTCCAGCTCTTCTGGAATGTATATTTCCATTAGGATGGATGTATTCACATAAACTAGTTATTTTAATATTCTTCTGAACTGGAATGCAATTACTCACTCAAATTAGCCTTTCAAAATATTGACTAAAGGGGTTATGACATTCTGATCCTTCATGAGGCTACGGTCAAAAATTCAAAGTTTGTCAAGATTCAAGATGCAGGCACATGAAATGGAGTATAAATGCAGGTTATGTATACTCCATCTGCAGCAATAATATTTTAAAAACTTAATCAGTATAATACTGCTTGACAGAATAGCACAAGATAAACTAATATTTTCAGTTCAATTGCATAAAGGCGGTTTAAAAATAGGCCGTACCATTTGATCATGCATTATTTTCCCTACGAAAGAACATGTGGAAACAGTAAGAAATGATAATCCAACATAAAATATACAAATGTACAAATTTTATCCAAATGCTGCAGACAAGCCAATATGGCAACCAGTATAACCTACTCTGCTGCTCACGAGCATGCTTTCAGCATCACTTCTTCAGGGGTTTTTAATGTTTAAATATATTTGATGTCCACTTAGGGGTCCAGACAAAGCACTGGGGCAGCGGTGCCGTCACATCTGAAGCTGTTGTTTAGCATCTGGCTCCCACCTGCCCACTTACCATAATTACTCAACATCAAACGCTGTTTTGCTCATCTCCAGACTTCAAAGCCTCAAGGGAAAGTCCTTGTGCTTCTCTAAGGGCCTGCCATGGCCATCACAGACACTGATGGTGGCACTGGCACTGTCACCCACATGGTGCAGGAGGGCAATGAGGGTGCTGAGACCCAATGGCTTTCCCCCATGTACATGGAGTGTGAAGCTCAGGATAATTTTCCTCTTTTATTTCCTTTAAGAGGACAAAAAAAGGACCTTGTCATAGGTAAGAAGACCTGAGTGCTTGTTCTGGTGTCTGTCCCACTTTGTGTACTTATCCCACCTCTTTGTCCAGGTGACTTGCTCTGAACAAGGTGCTGAGCCTTAACTTTTGTGGGAATAGGACACTAAGATCTCCATCCTTCCAGCTGGAGAGACAGCTTTGGTAATCTCCTGCCCTGAGTCTGTGAGTTGTGATAGGGACCTGCCTGCTTCAGTCAGGCTCATCCATCTCCAGGGTGTTGTGACGTGGAGCTGCTCTCAAGTGGAGCTGCCACTGCTTATTCACCATGTGCAATGGCATGGCCCTTCCTCAGCTTCACAGGAACTGGGAACGCTCCTAGAAATTCACAGGTGGTCAGGGCAAGAAGAGAAGTTTCTATGGCAGTTTCTCTTTGGAGAGTATTTGCTCACATCACAGCCCTCCTCAGCACAGAATTCCTGAGCTCGAGCTCACGATGCTCTTTCCCATGTGGCACAAAAGCCGTGTCGGGGTGGGTACGCCTGGCACACCTGCTGTGAGAATTGAGAATTAAAAACCTTGTGAATTAAAAATCCGACTTTCAGAAACTAGACCCAGACTGCGAATATATGCAGAGTAAACAGGTCTCAGGGAACAGAAGCTGCAGGTAAATCATCGGGTTCGTGTTTTTTTCTAGATCAACTGGATTTACATAAATGCTTGTGGAGGTGTTACTCTTTCTTGTTTTTGTTACTTTCCTTTAACTCGTGGTGATTTAGAGATGTTATTTAGATGTTGTTCCGTAATGCAAAATGTGCAATCCTCAAAAAAACGCGAAAAGCGAAACTTTCTTAAAAATGTTATACTTTCTTTTCCTGCTTAGATTAATGTGTCAGGCAAATGATAAATACCAACAGTGTTTTCAGAGCAAAAATACTTTAGATAAAGGGCAGAAACAAAGGAAATGCACGTCGGGTGCGTTAGGATATGAGTGAGTTAAGAGTCTCTGATAGCGGTTATTCTGCTAGTCCAAATAATGACTAATTACCACGGCAATCCTTATGTTCTGTGCCATACGGACCCCACCATTCCCACTTAAAAACACTAATGGCAAATATACATTGCAAACAGATGCCATGTGCACATATCATCTGAAAAGGCTTTCAGGAAAACAAGATTGCTGGGCTTTGGTTGGAAGCGGAGCAGTTGCGCTGTAGGATGGCAGAGCACCAGTGATTCCCGTCCCACAAGAGACGCCCCATCTGTGCCACCACTGCAGGAGGACCAGGGATGCAGTGAGAGAGAAAAGCCTGGCCTGGGTTTGAACACAAATCACCCTCTCTGCGTACAGCTTTTCTGTGCCATGAGCACACCTGGGTTGTAGAATATTAAGTCTGGACAGACTGAGATGCTTCTCATTAGCTCCAAGCCTGTGGTGGTCTTCAGCTGCTGGGGAACAGCTTTGGAACCCAGGCTGCTGGAGAGTTTGGGGGTCTCTCTCTGAGATGCTGTCTGGAGAAATGGTGTTTAAGGACTTTCTGACCCCAGAAATTAATTTCCCTCTGCCTGTTTCAAGGTAATTTTAGCTCAGCTCAGTCCCTGTGTGGCTGGGTGGAGCATAGGAATCCCTGCAGCTCAGGTCAGCTTTAGGGAGCTCTGAATTAACAAATGAAAATTGCAGATTTGTCATCCAGGGGTTGGTGCAGGTGCACTGGGAATGGGGAGAAGGAGGAAAGGACTGTGGATTGCCACAACTGGTGCCCTGGTACAGCCCTGGGATGGGCCGGTGCTCCGTGGGTCAGAGCTTCTGGCGGGCTGCGGCTGCTCCCGTAATCCCACCCGTCTCTCATTCCTGTGGAGGCTCCGTGCAGAACTTTGACTTCAAGAATGAATTGCTTTAGGAGGGGAACTGGGCCTGTAGACAATGTATTTTGAACTGCAAAGGGCTAGAAATTCGAAAATGTGGAGTTAAATTTTGGAAAGCAAGGGACATCCATTCTTTTTAAAACCCTTTTCTGGGAAAGGAAAAATAGGAAAGGGGAAAGGAAAGAAAGAGAAAGGAGGAAGAAAAAACTATTTTGGCCTATAAATGATTGCTCTGGATTTTATCACGGCATTCTGGGTTTAAGCAGCATGAAATGAATACAGATGTCTCTTTAGTCCTGATCCCGGAGATGAGGAGGTTTGGTCCTCAGAGGCTCCATAAATGCTGAGCCTACTGAGGACCTGCCAGCCTGTCCATCCCGTCCCAGGGCACGGCTCAGCCGCGCTCCTGGCAGCTCCGAGGGGTGCCAGGATCGGAGGCTCTGTGGGCGCAGCTGCTGCCAGCAGAAGTCGAGGGACACGTTCGTGTTTGCTCAGCAGCCGTGGCCAGTGGCACAGCTCTGCCGCTTGACACATCATAAGACAAACACGTCAGGAGAGAATTGATATGTTTGAAAATCAATCTGTGAGCAGCTTTCAGCATTAGCAAAGTTTCTTTCTGATATTTCTGCCATTTTGCTGCGTTGCGATTTTAGAGGGGTTGAGATATTCTCTTTCATAGGCATCCAATTCCACAAAAAATCCTTAATAACATGAAACTGTGTATCTCATAAATGCTGATGAAAATTACTTCTAATAATTTTCCAATTAATTCTAACTGCCTGCTAGTATGTTGATGCAACCACTGCAGTGTCATGTATTACCCTATATGAATCCATGGCAGTTCCTGAAGCATCATGAGATCTTGATTAATGAAACTTGGCAAATAACTCACCAGGCTTGATGCAGTAAACATCTGAAGGAAAATGTGTATTTTCCTTAAAATATGAAGTTTTCAAAGCACTGAAAGAGAAAGGCCTACTGTGACCTTATAATTGCACAAACTGATATCCTTAGGATATGAAAATATTTTAAACTCTGATCTCAGAATTCCTCCAGCTACCTGCCCCTCTGTCCTGCACGTTAGTCTTACATTTTTACTGCTCCTCTGCTTGCCCCTTCAGAACCATGCTTATGTTACACATTCCTCTAGACAGTCTTTCACACTTCATAAGGCTCCGAACCATCATTAATTAGGAGGCATTTCCTCCTGAAAGTCCCCTGCGTCTCTCTGATGGCGCATGGAGAGAGAGATAGATCCTCACCAAATGCACAGTGTCCCCCTGCTGGTCATTATCCCTGTGGGACAGGGAAATCTGTCCTGCTGTCACTGACCATGGGCACATGGAGTGGGCTTTCAGAAACTGTTTGTCCAGAGGTGCAGAGGTGTTCACTCTCTGTATGACTTTACATGGAATATCTGTGCTCACTCAAGCCCTACCCATAAGATTTACAGCTGCAATAATCTCTCCAATTATTTTTTTTCCAGCAAATCCCATTATTTATATTTCAAGTTTAGCTTTTTTTTTGCAAGAGGCACAACAGTGAATATGACATGTTATTATTTTCAATGCATTCAGTGCTTAAGCTGCATTCTTTTTTTTTTTTTCCCCCGGCTTAACTTCCATGTGAAAACAGTGCTGGATAATTTACATTATTAATACTTTTTTTAATGCTTCTCTGTATGGGGGAAAAGCACCTGGTCTCATCACTTTATGCATAGGCTAAAGCCCAATGTGGGAAGCTCAGCCTTCCTTTTGTAAAGCTCAGACATTTATCTGTGTTATGTGCATTCGGATACTTAGGAATCTTTTCTATCTCTCCCCCAGGGCCTTACGGGACATTTTCCATGTATATCTTAGTGGGATTGTTCAGCACCGTGTCCATTCCATCTACCTCCAACTTCACCTGAAGGGCAAAATCCTTAAGATCTTGACACAATACTGATAAATACGTGGAATTATTAAAGTTGCCATCTCAGCAGAATAGGATTGCTGCCGCCTTTGTTCTCGGGGGAATACATATTTCACCCAGTAGCAAGACACCCAACTGCTGCAACAATCAAAACTCTCTGAAATGCCTTTAAGCTAATCATCTTTGAACATAAGCCTTTGTTGTTAAATCAGGGACCTTCTAGATGCAAGGCAGAGAAACCTTTTTTGTTTTTTCTCCACCTTGCACAAAACAGCTTTAAGCCTGTCACCGCTGACAGTAAGGTTCAGTGATCTGTCAACATTCACCCCTGATAAAGACAGTGAGAGAAATCCGTGGCTCTGGAGAGTTCAGTAGAGACCAAACAGTATGTTTGCAAAAGAGCATTTTTATATGTTTTCTTGTGACAGGACTAGTTTAACAGAAAATAGTTGGAGTGTGCCAAAAAAAAAAAAAAAGGGAAAAAGAGAAAGGAAAGAAA
>VYZT01008422.1:113025-140209 GCA_013400735.1 Pomatostomus ruficeps | reverse complement strand
AAAAAAAAGGGTAAAAGAGAAAGGAAAGAAAAAAAAATAGAAAAAAAGACAGAAGTAGTAAGTTAGGCTAGCATGACATGATGGATCTGGGCTATGACAAACAGAATTGGAAAAAAACTTCCCTGGGGACCAACTATAGCAGGTTTGCTGAATTGTATTTCTTGATTTCTTACTGTGCAACAGTGCTTTTTAGTGTTAGATTGACTAGGCTTCAGAATATTTTTAAAATTGTACAAATCAAAATCCATGTAGCTTAAAAATGAAAGATGTAAAAGGTTTAGGAGTTTGATGTATTGAAAGGCATTCTGTATTCCCTCATGTGAGTATTAAATGTACACTTTGTCTGTCTGATGAATTTTAAATCTTGGTGGATTGCAACGTGCACCACAGCAGTTTTGGGGGTATAAACCTTGTCTGAAGGAAAGTGTAAAGGATGTGCAGTGGTCAGGCTCCAAACGAAGCTATTCTTCACTTTTCCTGGTTTTCCTAGGTGCTGCAATTCGTACCCAACCCAATTTATAGAGAGCTAAGTAAGAGCACTTGGGGAAAAATATCTTGAAATATTCTTCTTGGAACCAACTAACCCTGACTACATTAAATGCAGGGAGTTTTCATCTTGTTTTAATTTTAGTGCAGCATGAAAAAAACAAGGAGATATTTATGAAGAAAGGACAGGCTGAAGGGATCAGAATATTTTGGAATAATAAATGCCTTTATTCAAACGTACTGTCATGTCAAACAAGGGTCTTGCTTGGTGACAAGCAGAGTGAGGACAAAAGGCTTTAGGGGCTTGAAAAATGACATGAGATGACATTGATCTCAAACCCTCTGGTTTCTAGGTGCATCAACAGAGAGCTGGCACAGCAGGCCAGCAACGCAAGGCGGGTTTTACTGGGTCCTGTCGTCTCTCTCATTCAGTTCTGCCTCCTGGTGATGGAAATATCTCTGTCCACCACGGCAGTGCTTTCTCTAACACACTCACAAAGTGCTCATGAAAAAAAAACATTAAGAGATGAAATGAGAGTTATGAAATCGAAACAAAATATCATATCCGTGCTTTAATTGGGGTGGATTTGGGTGCGTGTTTCATGTGTATGTCAAGTACAAGGGAAAAGATGGTGCTGTTTGGGAGGGACAGCTGGATTGGTAGGAGTAGAGGGTGAGGGTGTGAAGTAGGGAAGATCAACCCAAGCCTTTCTGTGACTTTGTTTTTTTTTTTTTCAAATCAAAATAAATTAGTTCCTGTTTCCTTGCTCCTCTTCAAAAGTTCTCTTTCCTTTCTTGCTTCAATATTTAAATGTTTACCCCAACTTGAGCTTCTGATATTAAATTTTGAGTGCTTTGGGGATTTTGAAAAAGAGAGACTCATGATTGAGCTCTCAGACAAAAATTTTGTGATCACATGGGAACCTAATGGCAGGCGCAGGGCTGAGCTGGACAGACATCAAGGGGGGATGAATGTGTAAAAGACTAATTTTTCAGCTGTTTCTATGAACATTAAATGATTATTCTTCAGGGCAATTTCCAGAAAGGCTTCACAACAATTTTTTCTAACTGGGGAAATCAAAGGTGTAAATACAAAGTCAAGAATCAGGTAAAATGTTAAAGTTCCTGTTCCTACATCCAAGGCCCTACAAGGTAGTGGGGGTTGTGGCCACAGCTGAAGTCTCCCAGATCAGGGGCTGCTTTAGTTCCACCTCTAATAAGGCATGAAAAAAATAAATAAATACCCCAGCAATAATTTTTAAGGGACATAAAAAGTCATCTCCTTTCCATGCCCTTCCAGCCCGTATCATCAAAGGTCACCTGTGAGATTAGAAGGAAATTCTGGACTCTGCGAGGGGGATAGTGGTGCTGTTGCCAATTGCTTTGACTCGCATTATCAGCCATGGTGCTGCCAATCACTCTGCTGATGCCTGTCAGGTTTCCACTGCTGCCAAGCAGAATGTAAAATTGACAGGGAATATTACAGCGCTCGTCAAAAACTGCGAGATACCTCTGCCTTGGGGAGAGCAGGCACCTGTGGTTCCAGACAAGGATCAAGGCTCGGGAACACTTCGTTGCTCCCTTTACATTTTTTGAAACTTAATAATTTTAGAACTGAAGTGCACAGTTCACCCATATTGAGATTCTGATTATGAAATTGATATTTCCACAGATTGAGCTAACATCCAATATGCTTTTCAGTGCTAGTCTTAAGCGGAGATGTGAAATAAAATCAAAATGGGATTAAATTTTTGACAGTGGGAACAATACTCGTTAATTCTGTAGTCTAAAGTTTTGAGTGGCTGATCTGTATCTTTTTATAATATGTACTGTGGTCAGTTCCAAAAATCTGTCTACATGTTTCTTTTCTATTTGACATGGTTCCTCCAATTTCAGGAAGTTCTCTCCCACCTATTGCTGTATTCTTGGGTCTTGCCACACAAACCCCGGGTTTGTGTTTGTACAGCCATCTAAAGTGTGGTTCATTAATCATCTGCAAAGTGTAGGGTTTCACAAATGTAATAGACACAAAAACTACAGCCAGCTGGACTTCGGGGTTTCCAACAGGACACTGACGTGCCAGGAATGCTTTGCCATTCCAACCTGACTTTAGGTTTTCTGCCGAACAGGGAAGACTCATGAATACATTCAAGAGAAGTCAATAGCTTGTGCAGCTATCGAGAATTATTTAATTAAATCTTTCGAGGAAGCCATAAAAATGAGGTTAATATATCAGACTAATAAATTCTATATAATTAAGATCCCCAAATATAGAAATTTCAGAATACGATGCTAAACATATCACAGTAGGGACATCAATTTATTTAATCTTAACATTGTTGCATTGTCTCCATGAACTTCCATTGGTGTCACAATAAGATTATTATGACAGCACCATTAAGCCCCATTCCCATGAATGGGGAATTAGTGTCATGATGGAAACAGCTGCAGCTAAGAGCTGCTGTCTATGATCAGCAGTTATTTTCAAAAAGTCAGATATTTTGCTATTACAACAATTATATTTTCTCTTTAAGTATTCTATAGCACAAGGAAGAAACCTGGGTGTTCAAGGCGCAGTGAACCCAGCACAACAAAATATAAACTACGTGGCTCTTTAAGTTATTCCACAAAATCTTCACTATTCCAGCCCTGTGTGTAATATTTTCCTGATGTGTGAAGTCCTGACTGAACAGACACATTGCTGGGTTTCAGGACTGTCAGTCGATAACCTGCGTGTTGTCAGGAGTCTCTGCTTAGTCCATCGTCCACCTTCCCCTTTCCCAGAGGATGGAGAGTGAAAGACTTTTTGTCAATCACAGCAGAGGCACGAGGGCAGGATGGGATCGTACCAGTGACAGGAAGAAGTGAATTTAATGACTTAGAAGACAGAATACTCTGAGCTCTTTCTTTTCTAGCCGTGCACCTTGTGCCACCTCCATCCTTGGTCTCCATTTCCCTTTCCATGTGCTGCTCCACCGTGCTGAGAGAACCCTTCCACCAAAGGCTCCCATCTCCTGGCATTATAGATCACAATTTCCTTAAATTCTCCTGGATTTGATAGCAACTTTAGGGTTTGAAACTCTTCAAACAGGTTTTCTGTCATCTATTAAACACAGATCTCTGCAGATTTGCAAAGAAACATATTTAGATTTATGGCAATATGTTTCACATGTATTCTGCTGTTTAATAGAAAATGAAAATATTTTATTGATAATGCCAGAAAGAAAGTTGAGAGCTCTTTATGCAAAGATGCATGTCTGAAGCCTATCTATCCATATCTAAAAGATAATTCTCCATGCTTTCCAGGGCAGATTTAGTTAAGTCTCCATGTTTCAGGACCAAAGCAAAAGGCTTGAGATATTTAATATTTTTAAGCTCTAGGCTGGGGGGTGTTGCAGAGTGGTTGCTTGGAAATCCATGTTGGTTTATGTATTTGAGTGACATCACAATCTTACAGATTTTTAGTGGTGTTTAAGCAGAATAATTGTTTTTCTTCATCATGACCACTTCAACTTTTAAATTAAGTCGTTGGAAATACTTGGTACCTGTGTGCCAGTTCCTGTTCTGCCCTGGAGGATTCAGAGATTAGAGTGGTAATGCAGAGTTTCATGGTAAACCCTTTTCCTCCTCATGCAAGAGGTTTGCCCTGTCAGTCATCACCTATGGAGAGCTTTTCTCACACATCCAACTTGCTGCAGTTCTGCGTCCTGCACTTCAAATAGTTGGGATTGCTGAAACTTGGGAGGTCAGTTCAATCACTCCTGCTGTGCTCCTGGGAGAAACCCAGTAACGTGAGACTTCCACTCCTATCCCAGGGCCTGGGGGAACAACGGCTCCTCTGTGCGAATGGAAAGTAAGCACCTGTTGTAAACAAATTAAATAGTGCTTTTCAAAAACACAAATATTAATACCTGCCAACATTGTGCCAATCAAAGGGAGCCAGTTGGTGGCAGAAAGTACAATAGAAGATATGTTCTGGGTAGGTACACTGTGCATCTCTGGTGCAAGCATTCTCTGATGAAAAGGCAGCTTGTTCGGGACACCTAGATTGAATTTCTTGTAAGGCAGCTGCCTTGGAGGATATAAGATATTTCTCTCAGCCACCTGTTTCCTTTTATTGTGTTAGCATTTGAGTTTGCTGGGCCAGCCCATGCGAGGAGATAAGGCAGAGCTGCTGTATTTTGCTTAGAAGGGCAAACTTGATCATGCTCTTAAATAATGGTGGAAGGAGTTCAGCAGGGCGGCCCCATGTGAGTTGGGTGTAAAAGCTCCTTTTATTCTCAGCTTCAGTTAGCTGTGGGCTTGTGTCCTTGCCTTGACATTGGAAAAGAGTTAAAATAATCATATCTCTGCAAACAGTTGCTGAACAGAAGAGGGGGAAAAAATCTGGACTTTACAGTAGAGGAGTATCCGTCAAGGGTCTTCAGCACAGCACGGTCTTGCTTATGTCTTGGGTGGCACTTCATACCACAGCTGATTATTTCTCTTCTTCTGTGTCATATTTGATATATATTGATAGATTCTTCCCTGTGAGGGAGGGGACGCCCTGGCACAGGGCGGCCAGAGAAGTTGTGGCTGCCCCTGGATCCCTGGAAGTGTCCAAGGCCAGGTTGGACAGGGCTTGGAGCAACCTGGGACAGTGGAAAGTGTCCCTGCCCATGGCAGGGGGTGGCACTGCATGATCTCTAAACCTTCCAATCTAAACCATTTTATGGTTCTGTGATAATTTTTCCCTCAGGCTGCCTTGATGAATCCTCATTCCAGGTGTGTTGTGAGAGCAGAACGAGTGCTCAGTGTGAGGGACAGGGTTGGGTCAGTGTGCTGATGGCTGTGACAAAGGAGCTCAAAGTGCTGCACAAACACCTGTGCAGCTGCAAACAGGAATTCTTTTATTTTTGATAACTTCAAGTGTGCTTGGCAATGTTGGGCATTGTCCCCACAATGTTAGACAGAGAAGTAGTTAAACTGTATTTCCTTCTTTGTAGGAATACTGGGATACATTACTGCAGTGTTCTGAGGCAACAGAATTGCTGAGAGTAAAATAACATTCAGACTCCAGCGAAAACAGTCCTGCCATGCACATCACAAATTCAGTATACAGGGAGAAGACTGAATGTTAATTATTTATTTAAGTGTTGTTTACATTAATTTTCCAAAACAACAACAAAATCCCACCATGACAGTTGGGCATTTAAAAATGTGAATGTTGTAACATGGTTGCAGTTATTTTTATCAGGGTACCTGATCCCTGCCTATTGACACAGTGATGTCTCCTGAGTGAATAAATGTTCATTACCTTAAAAAAAAATTCTCCCCAAATAAATAAAATAATCCTTTATTTACTCAAATGATTTTTAATGCTTTAAAAATCCCAAAGCCCTTCCCTCTACTGCTTTTGATTCTTGATAAAATCATGCAAACACAGCCAGTTTGATGTTATTTTTTTGTTTACAGTATTGCTGTGTTGTTTTGGTTAACAGAATGAAAAACAGCACAGTTAGACTACAAGTAAAAATGTTTTATTCTTAGTTTGTTTCATCAATAAAAGCTGACATTTTTGCAAGAAAGATGTTATACCATTGGAATTAACTCTTAGTCAATTGTAAATAATTGTATTATATTGGTATGTTATCATGAAGATTAGAAATCATTTCCTACAGAATCATGTTCCTGCTTTCTCAGCACTGTTTCAATTGAAAGGAATTTGAATGAAGTGCATCTCATTACTAACATAAAGTAGATGGAGCTTGAATAATTTTTATATTTATTTTCCATAGATAGCTATTACATTTCTTATCCTATCCATCCAAATTTTATAAAATAAATTGTTTTAATCCGTTTTTTGGAGAGAAGCAATGAATTTGTTTTTGCAGAAGTAATACATCTGAATATATTGTAATATGCATAAAAATCTGTTAACACAGTTATTTATACAAAAAGTGTAGCTGCCTTACCTTTGATTTAATTTACATACTTTATTTGCCTTCTGACAAGTTCTTCCCTTGCCTTTTTTTATTTATGTGCCAAAAATATGTCTTTTCAGATAAGTCAACTAAAACTTTAATGTATTGTATATTTTAAAACTACATAAAATGTTTTATGCATTTGCTAGTTTTTTCCCACAAGCATTTGTTAAAGGTGATGCTATATCAAGATTAGACATGTTTTACCACTGATAACAGTATAATGACATTGTATTTCTTAAATATTATGAGCAAATAGATGTGTTCTATTTTAAAGCTGAAGCTGACATTTAGGTTGAATTATCAAGCATTTAAAAAAAAATAAATGAAAGAAAGAAAGGAAAAAAAAATCTTTTATTACATGAAGGTCAAAACTTTGTCAGCCTTCGGGGTTTTTTTTAAATATAAGAATTCAGGCCCACACCCTGAGAAAGAATTTGATGCATTTACTTTAAGTATGTGAAAGATGTGAGCGACATAATTATTTTTCCATTCAAATGTGGAAAACAATAAAAGTTTCCCATATGTAGTTCATAGGCTGTAACTCAAATCACTCAGCACTAAAGCAATAAGCAATAGAGTGTTGATACAAAGAGCTCCAAGTCTGGAAAGATCAGCTTAACCCTTGCTGGTCTTCCCCTGCACTTTGCCACTGTAAACATGGTTTGAATTTACATAAGCTGCCATTCATATTCCTGTGAGTTCATAATATAAATAATGCAGAAAATCTCATTCACTTCCCTAAATTATGCTAGTCATTACAGATGATTCATGTAAGTATTAATCTCTTGGATGTGGCAGAAAACTGGGGAGGAGAAACCACCTATCATATCATTTGCGGTTAAGAACCTGCTGCGTGTCTCTGAGCTGTGCGCGAAACGCTCTGCAGTAATTGGGTGTGCATCTCTCCTCTCTCCTGTAATCCAAGAGGCAATATGGGCTTCTCTGTGACTTCCCCGTGCTGCAAAATACAATTTGGGGCAAAATGCTAAAGTAACAGCAAGCCTGGGGGCAGAGTGATGTCCTGCGTGCAAGTTTGAGGAAAACAGCCATGAATCTCTGTATTTGGTACATCAGGACCAAATGAAGGGATAAACTGGGAAAGCAAGTATTTAAATTATAGACTCACAGAATCCTAGGATGGCTTGGGTTGGAAGAGACCTTAAAATCCATCCAGTTCCACCCCTTGCCATGGGCAGGCACACCTTCCGCTAGATTAGGTTGCTCCAAGCCCCATCCAATTTGGCCTTGGACACTTCTAGGGCTGGGGCAGCCACAAAGTCAGTATTTGTCTCCTAAGACAATTTTAGTCCAAATTGATTTATATCCCTGGAGGCCAGGCCTAAATTTGCAGGCTGTCTTTTACCTTGGAAAATCTTGGCACAACAGAAACTCATGTGCAGTCAGGATTAGCTTTATAACTTAATTTTGGTGAGCAGTGCACCAAGAGGAAGGTCATTGACAGGTTTCTATAAATTTCCACATCTTTGGCTTTCTCCTTCATCCTCTTCAATGTGTGATCTTCCTCTGAGCTGCTGCACCTTGTCATCTTCCTGAAAAAAATAAAAGGTTAAGGGCAAATTATTGAATTTAGACAGTTGAGTATCATAAAAATATGGGCTGGAGTCATAACCTTGATGTTTGTGAGTGAATTCATGCAGGATGTTCTCCAGGCCAGGGCAAGTAGTGACTGATGGAAGAAATCAGCTGTTGAAACCAGGCTCCAGAGGGGGCAGGGAACAGGGTAGGAGCAGCACCAAGGCACAGCAGGGAGCAAATACATAATTGGGCATTTCTCTGAAAAGCTCAGAAAAGTAGAGAAAGACACTAGAAAAATATATTACAGTCATTAGTCATCTATATGAGGAGTTGGACATTTATACCTGATGTTCATTAATAGTTGATGGATATATATAATACATTGCTGGGCAATTATATTTAAAATGCTTTAAAAATATTCCCTTTTTTTTTTTTTTTTTTGAGAGACAGTAGTGCTATGGAAAGTTTGGGTTTGCTAGTAGAAAATGCCAATTATATAGTCTTTAAAACCAGTCTTTAAAGCCACTTTTTGTGCCGTGGGTTTGCAGTAGTGACCATCCAGCCATATTCCAGGCTGTCCATTAGCTCAGGAGTGTGCCAGCTTCCAGGGAGGAGAGGAAGGAACACAAAGGTGGAGATTAGAACAAAAAAACATGGGATCCACACTGCTTGAAATGCTGTTGGGAAGAATCAGAAGTGTAGGGTAGGAGTTTGGGGGGTTGTTGCCATCCATCATCACAAAGGACTTTGAGGAATGGCATGTTCATGGGACCAGCACAGATAGAACAGAGCTTTACAGGTAGAGACCAGTGTTGTGCCCAGAAATTTGCATTTCAAAGATCTCGAGTATCTGAATAATTTCAAGGCAGAATAAAGACACTGACTGTAGTTTTTATTTAAGCCAATTCATAATATTTTTTCTTGCATTTTCTCGTGACACTGCATTCCGACTCGGCTTTGAAAGCCTTAAAATTATTTTTTTTCTGTATGTGTGAGAGTTTTTAGCTTAATTTTATGGATTATATGGTATTCTTCACTATGAAGTTTTAAAAGATACAAAAGAAAAACCTTGCTCAAATGTAGAAGTTATTTTTGCAGTAACGTATGTCATGATTTTTAAACATTCAGGCCTTTAAACTTTTTTTTTATAGTGTATGTTCTTGCCAATCCCAGCACAGTTCTACAAAGTAAAATATTTGGCAGTGAATTCATATTAACAGATGGAACAAGAAATTAACACGTTTTTGCTTCGCTAATTCACAGTTCTTTTAATACGCTAATTCTAAATCACCTGTTCTGACTTTGACAGGCTACAGACACCTGTTTGGGGTAATATTCCACAGCTAATTATTACATGAGAAACTCAGTTTCCAACAAAAGGGTTTCTGTGTGAAATTGTCATAGTTAGCAAATTAGTAATACCAACTTTATACAGAAATAGCTTGCAGTTTGCATTTGCATGTGCTTAACCTTGCCTGCAGAGCTGGGAGCAGCGGGGTGCAGGGGGCAGCCTCTCCCAGCACACCAGAGCTGGTGTCTCCATCCCTCACCCTCCAGGGCTGGAAAGTTCCTCACGGAATTCCTGCTCCTCGCAGCTGACTCAGGGATACCAGCTCGTGAGGAGCATGGTGCTGCTCACCAAAAACCAAGAGAAGAGGACCAGAAGTTTCTCCTAAGGAGAAAGCTGGGAGTAGTTTCCATTTCACCAGAGTTGGTGCAGTTTTGAGTCAGAGTAAGAAAGAAAAAAGTCTCTTTTATTTTTTTTTTTTAACTGATAGCCCTGCTGCAACATAAAGACATTACAGTGCTGTTACACTTGGAGTTTGTGCTGTTTACCTCTATAAATCAGATACAGCAGTTTAGAACTGAGCTTCATTGTAGGATGTAATGTTTAAATATTGCCCCAAAAGCTGGCAGTGGATAATTTAATCCTATATCATTGAATGTGTGAGCTGGGTTGGTTTTTTTTGAAATGTATCTGTGCCTGTCAGAAAAAAAAAATCCATGTTTTGTGGTTGCCTTTTTAGAAGTTTATTACACTCCTGTCGTAATGAGTCATCATCTTCATATGGGAAAGGGGGGAAGGGAGGGGAGGAGAGGAGAAGTTATTCCCTCTCGGGGCTCTTCTCCTCTGCTCCTTCTCTCTTGACACAAAAGAGGTGATGCAGCTTCAGCCTCTGTCCCAGTTGTCCTCCAGAGGCCAAGGAGAGGCTGTAGCATTAACAACTTTGTGTTAATGGTGGAAAACACAAATCTGGCATAGGAATGAGGGGATGGACAAAGTTTCTCAGTGCAATAGGATGAGAAAAAACGTTCACTGTTAGAGAAAAAGGTCGAGACAGAGCCACGTCTTACCACAAACCTCAACGGCTTAGAAAGCATCAGTGGTACCACCATGATCTCTGTGCCTTTTCTTTCTCAACACCCTGAATTCTTTAAACACAAAGTTAATCTGAAGTCCTTTGCTCATCTTGCTTTGAACCTTCCTTAATTCATCTCCAAGTGCTTTATCAGGATCTTATTGATGGTAACGAGGCTTTATTGCTCAGCTGTGAGGTATCAAGGACTCCGTGAATCTCTTTCTTTTGTTCTCCCTGCTTTTGACTCTCCCTTTCTGCTGTCTTTCCCCCACCTTTACATCTACTTCTCCTCATGTTTTTATGGTGTTCAATTGTCTTGTCAGATAATCTATTGCAAGCTGGGATACAAATCTCACAGCCTTAAAAATATCATTGCTCTGATAAGCCTAATGAAAGGAATGCAGTTCAGAGGGAAAATTCAAAATTATCGTTAGTCATCCTCGCTTAGTTGTGCTTCCTTTAGGGGTCTGAGGCAGCAGGAGCTTCTAGTGAACCTCAAACACATGGCTGTTCCTTGCCATTCCTGAGCACCTGCATGCTTTGGAGGGACAGTGCCTTTTACTGCCAAGTCAAGCTGACCAGAGTTGTTTTAATTTTCCTGTTCCCTGAGGAAAATATGTAGAATTTATCAATTTTTTTTTTCAGGTTTGTGCCCACATTTACTTTATATCTTCCTTCAGAAAAATAAATATAGGTAAGTCAGGGAATGTTAAACAGTCCTGGAGAAAAAAAATTGTACACATCTACCAATTATCCCAATGAAATTATGCAGACACTTATAATAAAGGGAATGGAAGCATCCCATGATATCTCTGTCTGCTGAGTTAAATTAAGTTCATTTACCCTGACTGTGATTGTTCTTATTCTTTGGAAGACGGATTAAAATGAAGCTGCCTGGTACCTGGTGTGAGCACAGACTCTGTGATCATGTAACTCCTCTGATTAGCGACAGCAGTTTGATATTCAAACAGTTTTCCAGGCATAAGTCAGGAAAAACACCATGTAATGTCTAAAAGTCCCTTTAGAGATAGACATAGCAGTGTAACCACTCTGATAAGTGTGCAAACTGTTAAGTCTCAGACTCAGAGCTGAGTATTGTTAGTATGGCATAAAAAATAAAGTTAAATTATCCATTTGCAGTAATCTTCCACAGCTTGTCAGAGAGACAAGGTAGAATATCTATCGTGCAATTTTCTTTCTGCCTTCTGTAGGACGAAAATTATTCTAAATACTGCATCCCTCTGTGAACTAAGACCCCCCAGTAATTTTTAAGTGGACCACACGTCCTTCCTGTCACCAAAACTGTACTGAGGGTCTGCAGAAGTTAGGGCTGGCACTTGTACTGGGGAGGAACTTTTAATTTTTGGGCTATATTTGCATGAATAGCATTTCATTGCTAATGCCTGTGTCCTTAAATGACTCTTACTTAGTGTATGACAGTAGTTTTCAGTTGTAGTTTCTGCATGCTGCTTTGTAAGACTTTGTTATTGCTTTAATCAGTTTCATTACACCTCGGTGTCTAGATCCTCTCCTTGTCAAAATATCATAGGCAGGCATTAACCATGGAATGATGATATGAATCTTAAGGCAGTAGGATCTGGCATTGATGCCGAGGGATTTCTGTTCTTCCACTTGTGCACTCGCGTGCTCCTGTCTTTTTCTTTTGGTTTTTTATGCCTGACCTGAGCAGAACTCCATCTAGTTACAGCCCTGTGCTAGAATTTGCCTCTTTGGTTCTCAGTGGGTTTCTTAGGAACCCCAGGTAGCACATTTTGGTTTTGCTTATCTGGCCCTGGAAAGCAATAGGACATGAACCAGGGGGGAAAAATTCCCAAAGAACAGCACCAGATGAGGGATGCCTTTGCCCAGTGTGGCTGGGAAATCGCTACCAAGTTGGTTGTTATGGGCGGTGATTGATCCCCGCTCCTTCCATGGATGCATGATAGATAAGGCGAATAGGCAAGCCTGGAAGAAGCTATTTTGTGCTCCTATTAACTGGAGGATTTTCAGCAGATGTCTTAATAGTTGGAAATCAGCAATAGTATGTGGATTTATTTGTGTGCCATCTGAACCATTTGACTTGCCAGATGCATGTTGTTTAACAGCCTTTTGTACATCATTTTCAGAAGATAGTTCAGTAAGATTTTCTTTTATTGTGTGAAATAACCCATTTGTGGATAGCATTTCCCATTGTTAGCCTGTGTGTTGAAGAGACTAATCGGGTGCAGTCACTGCAGAGAAAAGAGGATATGCAAAACACGAGCCCGTGCTCCGAGAGGCACAATAGGAACTTGCGATGAAGTCATCCTTTATATCTTTTTTGAACATCACACATTTTTCTGCTTTTTGGATGTCTTTTGCTTGGCAGTGATCTTTTGTTTAGGTACTTAAAAGGCACTTTACTGCCTCAGTGTTTAGATTGTTTCAGTCATTCCTATCTTGTTGCTGTCAACATTATCATACGCTAATATGGCTTAAATTATTTGCAGACATTTCAGCCCTCTACCTAACGTGAAGATAGTTTCAGCTTTCTGTTGCTCTGGTATTAGAGTGTATCTGAAAAGATAAATGAGATCTCAGCTCTTACACTGACTCATATCACCCAGCCCCTGCCAATCACTGCGTGATTCCATGAACCAGAAATACAATTGATTAATCACTAAGAACAAGTTTGGTTTATTTTTTTTTTATTTTGGTTATCCCTCAGTGTATCAATGATACACATAAATATCCCTGGTAATTTGGCTATGTGTGTGTTTAAAATAGAATATTTTGGTATTTACTGTGGCCATTAACGGTGATTCACTCAAAATTATTCAGATTTCAGTGGCAATTCCTGTCGTGATGTGTTAGATTCTGGGAATGAGTCTTTGTACAGCAGAGGCAGTGAACAGCAAGGAAAGGAGATGGAAAGTTGTCAGATTAGGCTGATGTTACAACTTCATAAAATTTAATTGGTTGATCAATTAACATCAAATACTACAACAGAACTATTTTTATGCACAAAGGCATTAACCAGAATCCGTGGAAAAGAGTGGCCAAATAGTGATGAAGAAGCTCATGCAGCCTTTTTGGAAAAGCTGCTGTGGATGGAGATGTAAATGACACTAAAAAGAAAAATCTTTAAGGGAGACAAGATTATCAGGCTGAAGGTGCCTCATGACTCCAGCTGTGGGAGAAAAGTGCAGTCTCCCAGTGACCAAGGTCCCGGTGGAATGTGGATGCAGGAATGTGTAGGATGTACACTCAGCAGCTCCAGCCACCAGATGGTAGACTCTGCTTACTGGTTAAGTCAGCTCTAGTGTCTGGTCACCAGTTGGCAGAAACAACAGTAGACAAATTACATCACCTTAGAATCACAAAGCACAATATCACTCCTGTGTTTTGATACAAGTACAAACCTTCTTTCAAATCTCTGCTAAAACACACACACATGCAAAAAATGACCAAATCCCTGTCAATATTACACAGCATCTATAAATATTCTCAGATGGAGACCAAGAAGGAAAGTATATTTTTATTAGGCTGTTTATTATGTGAGTGGAATTAGCAAGAGACAGTTGGTGTAGAAAATTAATGAACTAGAGTTTCATGGCTGGAATTTACTCCAACCTGCCTTATGTTACCAGTAAAATTTGTTTGGGGAACCTCAACATACTCTTTAGGAGACATTTGTCCATTTTGCCAAATGATCACACAACTGAGCACATTCTAATGGCATTCTCTTTATATTTTAAATTCTCCTTTCATTGGGCAGAAACAAAATATAGTGATAGAACACAAATGTTTGCATTTAGAGAAGAACATTTTTTTTAAAAGCCTATGAATCATTCGCATGTGTGGGAGATACATATATATGGTCTAGAGTCATAGCAAATATTTTAGAAGAGCAAAAAGGGCTAATTGGACAAAATCTCAATGATTTTGTGCCTAGTAAGGTATGAACTGCAAAAGACAGCTGAAAACATTGGGCTTTGCAAAGAGAATGAAAACCATCTGTCAGAAATACTTTCCACAGATTACATTCGGTCCAGCCATTAATTAAGTGATTTTGCATTACTACTTTCAAGAGCAGAGCCTTCATTACTGGGAGCAACCCCGAGGTGCACATTTGACCTTCCGTGTCAAAGATGGTTGTGTTCCCTCTCCTTACAGTGAACAAAAGGGACAGGAGGGTCATCCTCTGTACATGGAAGTACTTCCTCTGTCTCAAAGTCCAAGTTGCAGCTGTGATGGATTTTAGTTTACAGCCTCAGAGGAACAATGTTGATGCTCAGGTGTGTCCTGTGCCCCCAGCGCCATCAGAGCGGGCGTGGTCGGGAGCCGGTGTCCTCCAGAGCCACCTGAGGGAAGTGTGGCTGTGAACCAGAGCCGCCTGCCTGACTTTGCCAGTGGGTTTTCAGCTGAGTGTCTGACACACCAGTTGCCAAGAGACCGATCCAAGTCTCGTTTAAATGAATGGGATTTTTTTGGTTGCATTTGCTAGGCTTCAGTCCTGGCTTCATTTTTTTTTCAGCGCCACCAGCCTGAGTGCCGTCCTCCCCTGTACAGCCCTGCAGAGAGCCTGTCCTCTGGGCTCCTGCTGGACCTCCATAGGTACAAGAGGGAGGCTGAACTGATGGTAGAACATGATGGGAAATTTTGTGCTCTTTATTCTTTTTCATAGTAATGGATGGACCAAGTATAATCTCTCTCTGTTTTGCACACGGAGCTGTAAAGGAGGCTTTGTCACAGCCCTGATGCTCATCCTCTCACTGACATTACTTTGTGCACCACGCAGCAATAGGCTCCTCTCTGCCCTCAATCTCCCTTGCTCTGGGGCAGATGATGTGGTGAGCAGCAATTTTCGTGCTGAACTACATAATAAAAGCTGCACTATTTCCTATGGGAGAGAACTTTAGTACTACTTAATTATTACAAAGGGCTGATAATCTAGGCAATTAACATGTTCCGTGGAAGGCAAGCATCCTTACATCCTCACACACAATTTCAGATTCTGCTTAGTTCTGATTTTCCAGCATCCCATTGTACCTGATGCAGTCCCATGCTATTTTGTCTTCCAGTTCATTGAACAAATGAGTTCTATCCTAGGGCCAAAATCTGAAAGTACAAAGTTCAGATCTCTGGAGTAGGCCCTGATTTGAAGGAATAAAGTACTGAGAGTCACCTAATCTTTTTTGGCATGAAAAATTCAACTGACTGCCTCATAAGAAATTGCCTGTTAGCACCTCTATTTCTTTCTTCTGGAGTCAGACTACCACGTAAAAGTCCATCCTTTAATAAGCTGATTTTTCTACTTCTCATTCTGACTATTCCAGGAAGCATTATCTAGTGCTGCATGAAGTTGAATATAAATTTATTCAAAGCTAATTGAAAATTCTCAGACCTGTTAAAAAATCTGTTCGGGATTTAGTTTAGCTTTTTGTTGAATCCACATTTTTCAGCTTCAAACCTATGAATCAGAAAGTCTAAAGAGTTGTAACTACAATGAGCAGTGGTGGTACGGGGTGTGCAGGGGGGGATGTTTTAACACCATGATGTTGTGAACCCTGCAGCTGAACTGTTGTGTAGGGAAAGCAAACCCAGAGTGTTATGTGGTCACTGGCACTGGAGATTATTTTCTCCCAAGACCAAGCGGGGGATTGCATAATATTGTGGAGAAATAAAGCCAGTTTTTAGTCCTCCAGCTTTTCTGGAGGCAGCAGCAATTCCTAGACTCATTAAGGTTGGAAAAGGCCTCTTAGATCTCCCAGCCCAGCCATTAACCTAACTCTGCCAGGCCCACCGCGGAACTGTGTCCCTAATCACCACATCCACACGTTTTTGGAACATTTCCAGCGATGGTGATTCCACAGCTTCCTTGGGCAGGCTGTTCCAGTGCTCGACCACCCTTTCAGTGGAGGAATTCGGTGCTGTCCTTGCTGCTATGGTTTGATCTCCTCAAGTACCCAAGTTTGCTCAGATATTGCTGGATTTGTGTGCATGTTCATCTATGAACAGGGCCACAGAGTGGATGGCAAACTTGGGCACAATAACACAATTCCCTCTTCTGGAAGACTCCTTTTTTCAGAGATTATGGAGAACCCAAAATTTCAGCGTAAAGCCTCTTTCTCTTAACCTCTTTTCATGCATCTTTGCAATAATGAAGACCTGCTGGTTCACACCATAAAACTTTAATGTTGATGTAAACAACCAGGGACCTGACTTTAGATATATATGGGTAACTTCCCTTTCACACAGAAACTTCAGATATTTGCGGGGTTTTGGTAGAATACCTGCATATATTACTGTACCCTGGAAGGTTGTTAAAATCTTTGCTGTGTGATCCACCTATAGCAAATTATTAATCTCAGTAAATCTGATATTAGAGGAAACATTTGCAGTTTTAAAAATCACAGTGGTGCCAGCAAAATGGGGGTGACTGAAATGACATCAAACCAAGAAAAGACAACAAAAAACGTAAACAAGATTGGTTCATCTGGGTTATTTTGTCCCATTTTCTCTTGTAATTCCAACTACATCTACCTAAGATACATTTATAAATGAACGTGCCCACTTCAATTCTCCTTTTAGACCGTGTGCCAATACATTGTATAAATAAGAGTTTTTGAAGCCATTTAGTGCTCCACCAAAGTAGCAGGACATTAGGTTGTCCTTCATTCATTTGAAAACAATTAGGAGAAAACACCACTTATCTTAAATAGTATTTGTCAGATTTTCTTCATCAAACCTGGTAAATACATATCTTTTGACATTTTGATGTATAATCATCAGTCTAGGGTAAACCTAAGTGACTGGGCTTTGGCCCATGAATGGTTTTCATTGCTGTGTGACACTAAATTGTTGTGTTGGGTATTTTTTAAAAAGAAGATATAATGAATATTCAAAATTAGAGTTATTCTCCATTGTGCCCACAGTAGGTCAAGTGTCATAACACAAAGAGAATACTCACTGTGCAATCTAGAGGTTTTATAAATGTTTCTGAATTGATTTTTTTTTTTTTTTCATGGGATATGCTTTGGAACTCCTGTCAATGAGAAATATAAATTGTCAGTTTTCATTTGAATGGACAACTGGTTTAAAGGGAGATATTTTGCTTTACAGATTCTTTGCATTCATAGGTATTCACGCTTTGAACTTACTCCCTACAATATCAGTTTTTCCATCCCCTATCCTTATGTGCCATGTCATTTATTCCTCAGTAAAACATTCATTTCTACCACCTGAAGACATGCATCTTTTGATTAAGTGATGATACTACATGGGCTATCATTAGGATTGTTGTTTATAAATTTCTGACATTCAAAATTTGGGATGAATTGCTAACATCTCTGAGGCAGCTTTTTCTTTAACTGAGATCCAGGAGCTGCCTTTGGAGCATTGCCTTGCACTCGTTTTAGAATCTGATCAGTATTTTAGTCACAGATTCCTGACTCAACCATTTGCCTGTGATCTGCTTAGACCTGTGGAAGTGCACCTGGGTTGGTTATGATTCACCTGCTCAGCAGCTTTTAGTTTTCAAACAAATACCTCAATATTCTAAGTCATAAGCAAAACTATGTACAGTGAAACTACAGGGGAAGATGAATATAAATTATGTTATTCAGTCTTTTTTTTCCTGTAAGGAAAAGAAATATGAATTTAATTGTGGGTGTTCCACCCCTGCAAGTGCCCAAGGCCAGGTTGGATGGGGGTTGGAGCGGCCTGGGACAGTGGAAGGTGTCCCTGCCTGTTGCAGGGGTGCTGGAACAAGAGGATCCTTTCCAACCCAGACTATTCTGGGGTACAATATGATTGTAGGAATGGAGGTGGAATGGAGGGAATGGCAGGGTTTTAGTTACAGCTGAGGGAGGAGGTGGGATTGGTTGGTTAGTAACTGCTTTTCATGTACATGGGCAGTTAGTCTCACCTCATCTACTTCTTTTCCCTCTGTAGCATCCTGGAGGGACCTGAGAGGAGAGGTTTTATTTGGAGCTAAGTTTGAAAAGTCTTTCTGGGCAGAAGGAGGAGCAGTGCAGGGTTGTTCTCTGAGGGTGTGAGAGAACTGCTGTCCTGCAGGTCAGTGAGGGTCACTCTTGCCCTAAGCAGGCGAGTCTGGCAGCTGTGAGGGCAGTGGATTTACCATGTGTGTGCAGGAGAATTGTAGCAGTGCACATGGATGGCAGACCTCGTGCTCCTGGAAAATGCAAAAAGGGTTTCTTGTCTGCCCAGAATAACCTACACAGCCATGTTAGACTCAAAGGCTTCCTTGTGACTCCAAGATCCTCAAACTGCCTGCAGGAGAAGGGCTTCTAGGAGTCACCAACCAGCTAGAAATTCTTGCTGATGGCAGGTAAACTGCGGGATAAATATCAAAACAAAGCATCCATTGATTTCCACTCCCTCCCCAAGCTCTCCTCAACCAGCTGAACCCTGTTCTTGAGGATCTTTTGTTCTTCAGGTGCGACATCGTGACCCTCTCCCCAAGGCAGCCTTTCTTCCAGTGGCTCTCACCCAGTGCTTGTAGGGAACATGGTTATAAAAGGCAGGTCATAATCAAAAGTTTTCTTTTGATGAGGATGATCACACAGAATAGCAGAATATGCAGGGTTTAGAGGGTTGTTCATCTGGTATTGCTCACACTGTGCTTATTGCATTGCGTATCTGCCTAAAAGCGGTAACTGCTAGAGAAGCTACCTGTGTTTTGGGTTATTTTAGATAAGTTTTGTGAAAATCAGGCATTTTTTGTAGTCCACACGTAAGGATACAGAGCTCCTCTGAGAAGAGGTAGGCATTGATGAGCACAGCTGTGAAGAGAAAGTTTCAAAGACCTCATCTTACTTTCCTGGCTCATCTGAAACAAGCAGTGAACTCAAGAGCATCTTTGTTCTAATAAAGGCTATAATAATAATAATGAGAGCTCCAGATTTTCTAAAATATAAGGAGGTTAATGTAGTATCTGGAGTCTGACCTCAGGTCTAAATTGTGATTCTAATGTTAATCATTATGAGACATAGCTTCACACCTCATAAATCCAGGCAGCCTGTTTCGACTATCCAGTGCAATATTTAAATAAAGAGCAGTTTCACAAAGACATGCATCACTATAGATTCCCTTTTTGCACTTTTTCAAATTATGTTGCTGCTTTATACAAACCACCTTTCATAAGCTGTCTGCCAGAAAGCTCTAAAAATAATAGCACAGACGCTTGCAACAACAAATTGGCTACCTCACTTTTAGTGAATCGAATGTTCAGATGAAAAGGTTTTTGCTTCCAAGTGTTTGAGGCATACCTTGAATATGTTACCAGGCTCAGATGTACTGGCTATAAAAATAAAGTGAAAGATAAAGGAGTTGTTTACGTTCATTGCGATTTCCATTTTTTAAAGTATAAGGTTTATTGAAATGAAGGATGAAAAGAGACCATTTGACTTGGTTAGTAATTGCCTATAGATGAGGCTTAAAATAGTCTGTGGTTGTTTTTGACTTGAAATTGTACTTTCTACATCCTCTGTATGGATGCAAGCCTGTGTGTACCTGTACTTGTGTTGGCTGTCCCATGTTTGGAGGTTTTGGGTTCATCCCGTGTCCAGAAATGAACATAAAGTTTTGTAAAAAGAGCAGAGCCCATCTGTGCAAATTCGTGTGAGGAGAGCATTCCTGCCTGGCTGCTTCCTGTCAGCTGGGAGAGAATCAGCCTCAAATAGAACCAGAGTAGCCCCAGGTTTCCACAATCTGCAGATGTCACTGCTTTGTTGTCTCTGGGGCTGAGAAGGAATGGTTCTTTCTTTGTTTTCAAGGCTGGAAAGATCAGACATTTGAGGAAATGGTGTGATATCTGCTTATCAGCCCTACACGTAGTACTTGTGTGAGCTGGTAACGCTGCCAATGTTGGTGGAAATATTTGTGAATGTCCTCAAGGATGCAAATGTATAGAGCCATTAAGGTTGGAAAAGACCCCTAAGAACATTGAGTCCAATCATTCACCCTCCACTGCCAAGTCTTCCAGTAAATTATATCCCTAAGCACCACATCAGCTCATTTTTGAGCACTTCCAGGATGATGATTCCACCACTTCTCTGGGCAACCCTTTCCAATGCCTGACCACCATTTCAGTGAAGAAATTTTTCCTGATATTCCATTTAAACCTCCCTGGTGCAACTTGAGGTTGTTGTTATTTGGGAAAAGAGACTGACCCCCAACCGGCTCCACCATCTTGTATGGGAGTTTTAGAGAGAGGGAAGGTTCCCCTTCAGTGTCCTTCTCTCCAGGCTGAACAACCCCAGGTCCATCAGCCGCTTCTCACTCTTGCCTGTAACGAGTTAAAAAAACCAACCGCAAACACCTCGTCATGATACTGGATTTGTTTTTTGTCCAGACCTGTGAAAACACCTAAGTAGATGGAGCTTTTTTTACTCGTGGCTACTATATCCAGTTATCACATGCCTCCAAGTGGGACGTGGTGCCACACTTATGCATTCATGAGCTCCCTTCTCCTGCGCCGTTCACGCATGGTGTTTGCGAGCCACGCGGCCTGCTTTCCTCTGGGAGCTGGAAAAAAAGGAACAGCTGAAAACTGAGCAAAACTACACAGGCTTTTTTTAAACATCCATTTCTAAAACTGAGTTTTTTATCGTTTTCCCCCAAACTTCCTGGGACAAGTTCTTCCCGCTCTTCATACCGTAAGTGATAAAATGCAAATGTCAAACATTATTAGTTCTGTAGCATAAGTACTAATTTTTGGTTTTTCTAAGCAGTTTATATAGGAAATTCTGGAACGTTTCCAGTCATCTTCACTCTCATTTAGTCCTTAAAACCCAGAACAGACATTTAAACTGAAAAACATTATATCTTGTGTGCAGATGCACATGCAGCGCCATCAGAAGATGAATAGTTGTAGTCTTGAACTGGCGTCGCTATGAAATAGACTCTGTATAATTACATAAGAAAGCATTTCAACAAAAAACTGCATCTTGGGCACTCCTTTGTGCGGAGAGGAGTGAGCTGCAGAAGGAGAAAAGTCCACAAGTGATTAGCAGTTGATTTCCATGAGAAATTTCCAACACCTCTAATTTGATTTTTCTTTCTTGTCTTTAATGAATACTTCCCTCAGTGATGTTGTTTGTTGTTTAAGATACCTCCCAGCATCATTTTTAATGTCATTACAATATGCAGGCTCTGCAGTTTGGCGAACTTAAATACCAGACAGCTCATAAAAAACCGTGGCTCTTATGGCACTACAGATAGCAGCTTCTGTATTAGATTTGTACTACTTTAATGCTGCCTTTTCTATATCTCAAGGCTGTTTCATGCAAATATTTAAGCTTAGGTATCCTCACAAACAAGCAGCCACAACATTTCCGTAACTTTGTTTTAAAAGAAAGACTTTTGAACATGCAGGAAATATTAGTACATCAAACAAAGTGAAAGACAAGGTAGTTTAACTTGTTGGTTTGTTTGCTGAAACTCTAAAGTAAATATACTGTAGCTAAAAGTGTTCCATTTTTATCCGCCTGCTGCAGTAATGGCTGTGTTACTTCAGGGCTTACACTTCAATAATTGATCAGGGTTTGTATAGCACCGGCTAAGAGCAAAAATAAGAGTGTTGCTTTGAACAAACTGCTGCAATGTTATAGCATTAGGCACAGAAACAAGATTCTGGAAATATAGATATATAAAAAACAGGAAAAAGATGGATAAGTTGGAGTGGTAAATACTGCTTCGGGCTAGAAAGTAATGAGAATTTTTCCATAGAGAGTTTTGACCTGCTATTCAAAAATTGTTTCTTGTCTTAATAAATCCTAAAAGTGTAATTTACTTGCAAAAGGGAAAGAACAAAGGCACCAAAATTCTTTTGATAACAACACTTGTTAAGGTTGATAAGTTGGGTTTCAAATGTGTGAAGAAAAATGTGTGACAGTTTGTTTTAAGGTGACAACCTAAGTGTTCAGATACTTCCATCTTGTGCTGTTTATAAAGCAGTACTCTAGTAAATGCTTTACACATGTATATTAGAAGTGGAAACAATAGATAACATATCTTCCCATCAAATTTTACAGAAGCTTTACTATCTCTTTACAATTTTACAAAGTCACTGGTATATTTTATCTACTAAATTAAGGTTATTTCAGAACATGATCACTATAAATCAAAGATAGGTGTATTATTTCTTTCTTTTTGGCAATGAATTATTTTGAGCCTTCATTTTGGAAGTGTTTTTTATTACTTTCAAGGTTTTATATTGTCTTCCACAGACCCAGCTTTGCTACTAAGTAAAGGATACATAGAATATTTACTCTGCTGCTAAAAATTAGTGTTGAATTGATAAAGCATGAGAAATTCTCAATAAAAGAAGAAAATGCCATCTTTAATCTGTTCTTCACAGAGCAGGTTCCTCCCAAGTGGATAATTTTGAATAGCATAGGTACCATAATGTCTTTTAACTTTATGGATTTGTCAAAGATGTTAAATTATGGCTAAATGATGGGAAACTTAATTTATATAAAATTCAGTACGGTTATCTCAAACTGAGTGTACACAAAGGAAACCAGGGATGAAACTGTATTTGAGGGCACTTCATGTTTAACCACCTGATATAGCTGTTGAAAGTCTGTAGGTTATTTTCAAATGTACTCATGAATAAATATTACTGTGTTTGATTACTACAGCAACCTAAAATTTCTGCAAGAATAGGAAAAAGAGCTTGATAGTTACTGCCTTCTCCTCCTCCCTTCGTGTACATAGCAGTAAATGAAAAAAGTATTAACTGGTTTTCAAATAGTGTAGGCAGGGTTGCATGACATATGGCAGTTTGTTGTTATTGAGTACTTCACAATATTACATGGATGTTGGTCTCAAATACAAGACATTTTTAATATGGATAAAAGAAAAAAAAGCACGATTCATGAACCTCTCATGAATCCGCCCATGGTAAGTCCTAGGTTCCTCACCTCATTGGAATTATTGCCTGGCATTGGTGCTTTCTGCTTAAGTCACTTGGGTGCTAAAAACAAAGCCCAAAACCAAACAAAACCTTGCCTAGTGTTGTTTTGAAGTGACGCCACTTCAGTGGCATTTAGCAAAAAACCTGCTCAGATGGCAGAGAAGTTGCTCCAGCGGAATTTGATAAAAAGCCAATTGCATGGTATTAAGCCACATTCCTATTGAGAATTTGTATTGACAATGTATTGCCTCCTTTAAGAAATATTACTTGAAAAAGTAATGAGAAAAATATGTTAATGTTCAAATCCCAATTAACATCACTTTCCGCCATTTTAATCCAACTTCATTCATTCTGTTTTCTCCATGTCCATCTAATGGAGCATAAAGTCTAAAAATTGTCATGATTTAAGAGATAAAATTCCTGTAAAGCCCTGCAAAGGGATTGCTGTTCAGGAGAAACATGGTGTATCTTGTCAGATCTGTTACTGTGATACTCCTAAGTGTGATGACACCCCCGTATTTTGTATAAATAATTAGCAGCTCCTATGGAAATCCAAATTTGACTCAACTACGGTTTTAAAACCACTCGAAGTTCAAGACAGTCAAGGTTAAGATCTTGTTTTGTCCAATTTCTGTTCCTATTTCAAGTTGTAGCTAACAATATCAGAGCTAAAATTAAGATGAATAGAGGAAAAAATATTCCTCGCTTTCTAGAAGGAAAGGCTGGGTATTTGGAGAACAAGAATGAGATTATACTTGAAGCAGATTGGGAAATGCTGTTTTGGTGGGTGGGTTGTCCCTGTGAGGCAACCCCAGCCCTCCTGCTGTCCTTGGAGCTCAGCTGAGCCACCATGGGCTCATCCAGGAGCAGGTTTACATCACCATGCCAGAACCCTGACCTTCAAAAAAAGGAAATTTCAGTAATTGTGGGGAAGAGCAAAGATTGGAAATGTAAACGGATCTAATGGCCTGTGTCTGACACCGTGCTGCCTCCATTAATAGGAAACCTTGGGAAAATCAAAGGAGCCATTGCTTATGCCAGGGAGATCAGACTCGTGGTGCGGCCGGAGCAGGCGGGGTTTTAGTGCTCTGGGATCTGGAGAAAGGCCAAACCTTTAGGTGGAGTGCAGGACTCCCTCGGGCTGTACAAGCACGATGTGACTTCTTCCAGAAATCACCCCTGATCTGCTAAGGGAGGTGTGTCAGAGCCAGGAGACCTGAGATCCTCCATGTCCTCTTCAAATCATTCTGAAGGATGTGAAAAGGGAAAGGATAATAATGCTGCAATTAAATCATTGCTAATACGTGTCTGAATTGCTTATCACTGAGCTCTGGAAGGGATAAATAGGTGGCAACACTTAAAATTGCATTCTAAGCTTTGAGCATTTGAGCAGACACTGCTTTATGGGTTAATGTTGGTTTCATGTTTTCTGTATTCTTACCACAAACATAAGGGTTTATCTTGAAAAACAAAGGTCGTTTATTCTCTTCAATGCAAAATAAAATCCCAAAATACATTTTTAGGTTGCAGTTCTTCTGAATTTGAGCCAGGGATGATATCATGAGTGAAGATTAATTGTTTACAGTCATTATCAGACCTTCCTCAAGTCTGTAATATTGTCTAAGATAATGGAGTTTTGAGTAACATTTTTTTGCTTTTGAACAATATCATATTTGAGAACTACTTACAAATCAAATATTGTGCTTGAGAATTTTCAACAAATTACACTATGTTTTGCCTCTGAGGCCAGCCTTATGCTGGAAGACAAAAAAATAAAAGTTTGATTTTGTGTAGAAAGAGGTTAAACATAGGAATGTCTACTCATTAGATTATATTTTTCCAATCCACTCTTAAAATTGAATATAAGACAGAAATCCACCAATAACTATGAAAATGTCCCTAGCACATGTTCTTTACTCTGATCTGTCAATATTGTAAAGCACCAGGAGCAGGTGGCAAATGCTGTAAATGGTCAGTATGTTTTTCAGTGGACTGCCCTGGAATGATGGACAATAATCTATCAATTAAAAAAGAGAACCTGATCCATTGATGGTCCTCTCCAACCAGTGCAGCTGATGTCAAAGCCAAAATTTTGTTGCATAGGGAAAAGCCTTTTGTCATAGCAACACGTTCACACAAGTAGTAGTTGCAAGCATAACATGAGAAATAAACCCAAATAAAATTACTGTTATTTATATGTGGTTTTTATCTAATAGTAACACATAAAACATGCCAGACACTTTTAAGATACGCATTTAGAGCCCAAAGACTTTTTTCATCCTGAGTAATTGCCATCTGAACAGAGCTGTATATGTAATTAAGACAAAGGAGAAACTTAAACAATTAAAGACATCATTTTTTTAGCTGTGTACTTTTTTTTTGTTTTAAATCCTTTATTCTGGGGATAAATGTAAAGTTTAGGGAAGCGCCATGGGGAAGCTTATTAATGGAAAGGAGAAGGGACGTAGAAGATAAGAGAGAAGAGGAAGGATTAAGGAAGGGAGGGCTGAAAAGGAAAAAATTGGAGAGCAGGAAGAGTGCATCACACAGCCCCTCAGCTCATGCCATAGAGTAGAAAATCAGTCACAAACACAGTGTTTGGAAATGTCCTTGTGGGTTGGACAAGGCAGTTAGGAAATGTGCCACATGAATTCAGATGAGCACTGCACTCACTTGTGTGTATCATGGTAGAGCCTTCAATGGTGGGATCACACTTTGCTTTTATCAGAGCACTCCTACTTCCTTCATTAAGCAAAAATAATCTTTGGATAAATCAGTGATTTGATTGTCTTCCATATTCTGAAAGTGTCCAAGGAACAGGTAAGGGCACTGCAGGGCAAAAAGCGATTTGGGATATAGAAAGCAGAGCTGGGTCAGGCCTCTCTCCCAGTGCTCTTCCCATCCCCAATCTTTGCTTTAGTCCTTATGGCTCCTCACTGCTGACGTGCTCCTCATTTGCTGGGGGCCTCATTCGAGACCCTGAGAAGTCACAGCACAACTGCACAACCAAATCAGTAGATACTTCTGATCTTATTCTCTTTACTCCTAAAATTTCCCACTGTGGACATTTCCGCTGAAGGAACTACGCCCTCTTGTTCCCAATGGGTTTGACACAATTCCGAATAGAACCTAAGTACTGTGGGGCATTAATGGGAGAGGAGTAAAATGAAAGGCCGGATAGTTTTGCATCAAACCAATCATTTGTGCCCTGAATGAGGCAGGAGTCTGTGTAAAATGTCTGTGTGTGTCCATGTGATGGAAGAGATACGTATCTCTCTATGAATGGATAATGAACATAGTCATTACACAAACTTCAAAATAATTTGTTTTCCAAACTTCATAATGGTTATAATAGTTTGTATAAATATATAAAACACATATGACAGGACAATTTATGTAATATAAATATTACTTGCATTTTTTTGCCTGACTGCTGTGTGCTGAGGATTCTTCCCAAATTTATAAAAATCTATTTAGCCTTTGTCTCTTCTTAAAGGGATGTTTTGAGGATGTTTTTGGACAAGGAAAGCGTCAGCCATCTCTGCAGTTACATCCATTTACTTGTTTAACAGACACTTAACATTAAAAACTAATGCAAGAACTATTTTCACCCAGCCATCGACTCGCTGGAGCAGTTCACTGTTTGCACTACTGGTTCATACCTTCATTTTGCACAGGAGCAACCACATCTCTTCGACTGCTTTGGTGCAGATCCTGCAGCAGCCTTAAATTCATAAAGGGCCTGGTATTTAAAATATGAGTGATCCCTATTTAGCATCAGAGAGGCAGTAATGCGAAATCCTAATGTTGCCTCTGCATTTTGAAAATGTTGGGGTTTAGGACCAAAAATAACCTGCTCTGCATCAAGTACTGCTTTGCTTTACTGCTTCTTTTTCTTTTTTTTCCCCTGTCCC